>CM049800.1:10204636-10459636 GCA_027422405.1 Ptychobarbus kaznakovi | reverse complement strand
AGTGAAATGTGTTCTCTGCATTTAACCATCCAAGTAGAGCAGTGGGCTAGCCGACATTGCGGCGCCCTGGAGCAGTTGGGGTCGTTGGTGCCTTGCCCAGGGTCTCACCTCAGTCGTGGACACTTCTGCCAGAGCCGGGATTCAAACCCACAACTTGGGTTTACCTCGGGTTTCAAGTCCTACGCTCTACATTAGGCCACGACTGCCCCAAACCTTGATGAAAGGCCACTAATATTCCGCTGGCTTATTATGCTACGATTAGTTTCCTGGCAGTACGGGGGGAAAAACAACACACTCTCACAGCGCTGTGCAAATCTCTTGCTCAAGGTTGTTGTCAGCTCTAATGCTCCTGAAGAGCTGTGAATTAGCCCTGAGACTCAATGAGTGGGGATTTTGTCTGGGAATCCACCTACATCAGCTTATTGTTGGTAAAGACCAGGCCTGTGATGATTCCTGGCATTACTGCTTTGAAAACCTTGAGTATTGGTTAATATAAAAAATGCTTAAAATACACTAATAGTATTAGAACAGTTTAATATTGAAACTGTGTAATGCTCAGTTGATTCTCATTATAAGTATATGATGTTAGCAGAAAATGTCAGCTGTTGGTCACATATATCAAATTAACAATTTATTGTAAACTCCATTTAATTCACTCCAATTTAATCTGATTCTCCAGTTAAATAGTTTGTTTAATATAAAATCGCAGATTATCTGCAAAATTTGGTATTGATACTATACTTGGGCATTTAATTAACTACTTGACATTAACAGCTTTGCTCATAGCAAAAATATCCATTAAATATGCATTTATTCTCAAACATCATCACCAATATTGGTGTCAGAATTTATATCCTATAATATCCTTAAAAAACAACAACAACAAATAAATAAACAAACAAATAAACACACAAACTTGTAAATTGATTTTAAATATCACATATTTTTTACAGGTTTCTGTGTTTAATCATGATTAACACCTAACAACAATTCGTAATAATACATTTATTTACACATTGAATCCTCAAATGATATTTAAAAAAATAACGTTTTACTAAGAATTATCAAGGCTATATTGCCAATACCAATACCTTTGTTCAATTGATTTTCCCCCAAATTCTGAGGATTAAGTGAATAATGATAGCTATTCAGCAGAATATGTAAATCATATTTATTAGGCAAACTGAAAGTTATCAGATTAGTTTTTGTTTAGGCCAACCATTAACTACAATTACAGATCAGTATCAATCTTTTAAAGCAGCTTTTCATTTCATGAACTTCAGCTTGGAGAATGGATGGATGGATAAACCTATTTTCATCTGGAGAGAATATCAAATTTTTATGTTTTTATATTTTCATATTCAGAAAAGCAAGTGTAAAATTCTTGTTAATAACAGGGAGAAAATGCACTGATATTTGAGTTTGTTCCTGCACTTCATATTTTCTTTTGATCATGCAAGCAGATGCTCAACTGGTGAGAAGCATCTAACATAATTTTAATATACAAATAAGATCAAATATTGCTGTATACCTGGCTGCACCTAAATCCCAGGTTATCACTGCTCATGATCTCCACATCAGCACCGACGAATGCGATAATGGTAATATTTAGAAGTTAATTTTGGAACTTTGAGCACTGGAATTCTTAAACAAAGAGAAAAGATTGTAATTAACCTGAGCTCCCACCTGAATGGTTCCCCTTATTCTCTCACGGTAATACAGATTTGATAGGGAGGCATGTGTCTGTGACTCGTGAATCTATTTGGGATGCCTCCAGGGAGGACTTTGCCCCAGGCCAGCAGATGTTCTCTTTGTCTTAAATTGTGTTCAGGGAGCACTGATCTGAAGAGGTGGAAGATCTAATTATTCCATCTGGGCTATAGCCCTTGGACGAAGCCAAATGAGCCAAGGGCATCACATCTGTGTGCTGAAGAGATTTTATAACATTTGCAGTCAGTCTGTGGTCATTTGAACCTATTTATTCTAGAGTATTCTATTGTGCCACACTGTAAAAAGCAGGAACATGTGTATTTTATTTCTGATGGATTTTTATTCTTGAGCATCTTACAAATTACCTCAGCAGTTTTTCAATTTAAACTTTCACACAAAAAATGAAAATTGGCTGAAAATGTACTCAAACTTATGCCTTGTAGATGTTTTTTTTGTATCAGAACAGATTTGGAAATCTGGAAATCAAAACCAGAAATTTTGCATTATATCACATCTTCTGCAGTGAATGGGGGTGCCGTCAGAATGAGAGTCCAAACAGCTGATAACAAATCATAATAATCTAACTTACTCCAGTTCATCAATTAACCTTTTCACTGGATTAAGTGTTATTATGGATTTCGCACTCGTATTTTGGCCAGAAGCAATGGTTTACAGGTAAAATACCTTAATGATGATTTGTTTCTAACAAACACACAGCTTTTCACTTCACAAGACATTAAATGATGGATTGGAGTGGTGTGGATTATTGTGATGTTTTTATCAGCTGTTTGGACTCTTTCTGACGGCACTCATTCACTGCAGAGGATCTTGAATGGCCTGAAGGTGGGTACATTTTCAGCCAATTTTCATTTTTGGGTGAACTATTTATTTAACATTGCGCTTTTTAATGCACTGATAGTAAAATAAAAGTAAAATTTAACTGATCTCTCTACACTATCTTCCTCAAAGCTAGTACAGCACTTTTTTCCTTTGTTCCATTGTGAATGCGAAACTTTTTACTTTGAACCTATTGTATGTAACTGCAAAACAGAAGAAAATATGTTGGTATAGTGGAGTGATTTAAAATCAGTTTGTATATTTCATTTGTATTATTTCATTTCCCAGACAACTCAAGGAATAAATCTTGACACACATTCAAACATACAACACATTTTCAGCCAAAAAAACACAAACCAACACTGTTCGAAGTGACATGCTTTACTTGACCTAGTATCATCACAAGAACATGTCATTGTAAACCATCAGAACATCAACACCTGAAATAAGCTTAAATAAATGAATAAACAACAAAATAAGCAAACATAAATGTTACATTAAAAATATCACTTCTTCAGAGAAAAAAATAAATATATTCAGTGTGCGTATGTGTGTGGGATTAAAGTATTTTTACATTTAGATTTTAAGGGAATCAATGAGAGATGTTCGAAGGCTGAGGCTGCATGCAGTAACAAAGCAGGCATGTCTTAAATTGTTTTATCGAAAATATATCAGTGTTAATGTCTACACAAGTTACATTGAAGATAAGAAAAATAAATTATCATACTCTACTCTTACATATTACCCATTTAGAGACCAATTTACATTTACATGCTTGCCAGCATTCAGAAGAAACATTGACCATTCTATCACAATTGAAAGAAGAGAATATAGCCACATGTTACAAATATAACTGAGCAAAGAAGCACAGTAAAGGGTCATGTTTAAGTTTAGATGCACAAACTAGCAAGGAACTAGTTCGTCTTTTGACCTTTGCTATTTGATTATTCTCATCTAATTATTCTGTAAACACACAGACTATGCTATATATTACAATTAAAGTCTGTTCAATATCTCAATATAATCTAACCAGGCAAGCAAATAAACATTCACTTTTAAACAGATTTCCTCTGACAGTATATCTGTGTCCTGTTCAGTAAGTCCTGATACATCTTTGATCTTATAAACCGAGTATAGGAGTCTTTCTCCATGAGGCTGTACACTTTAGCTTGGACTTCGTTGAGACTGTTGGGAGTTGGTTCCAGAAGCCTCTGTTTGGTTTCTTCTCTGGTCTTGTGGTCTATGTTAACCTTGGAAGATACGAGTTAGAGAATATTACATTTTGTGCAATTGCTCCTATCACTTCTTAGAAATAAAATATTATTTGGCAAAGCTACTTCACACAAAAGCTATCACTATCTCTGGTTATCATGTTTTTACGCTTATAAACTGTCACAAATTTTAATCAGTTTGTGGATTGTCTGAGCAAAGAGACCAGGATTATTAAATTTGGTAGGTACGTCCAATCTTAAAGGAGCTATTTGTATTTTCTGTGACCCACACAGTCAGGAGGCTTAAGGACAGGGTTGTGATTCCCAAATAACAAGCAGTGAATCACAAATTATCTGAAGGTCATGCTGAACAAGAAGATGATCTTCAGGTTGGAAGCCAGGGAAGAACTGAAGTGAGCGTTGGCGGTGCTAAAGGTACAAACTCAGAGGGAGGAAAAGTCTTTATAGCATAGGCCTCAAACTCGGAAGTGCATTATATAAGCAATTAAAAACAGTACAGTTTTATAAAATGTATTGTTTATATTATAAAAACTAGTTTATGGTTTTAATAAAATTGTTAATGTTAATAGTATATATACACACACACTATCTTAAAGGATTAGTTCACTTTCAAATTAAAATTTCCTTATAATTTACACACCCTCATGTCATCGAAGATGTTTATGTATTTCTTTCTTCAGTCGAAAAGAAATTAAGGTTTTTGATGAAAAATTCCAGGATTTTTATCCATATAGAGAACTTCAATGGACTCTAAACGGTTGAAGGTCAAAATTACAGTTTCGTGCAGCTTCAAGGGCTATAAACGATACCAGACGATGAAGCTATGTCTTATCTAGCTAAAATAGCGGTCATTTAAAAAATAATAAAACGTAATATGATTTTATAAACACAAAGTTAGCCTTGGCTCAGTTTTGCGAATGCGCGCTTCATGTAATATGTAATTACGTTGAAAAGGTCACATTGACATAAAACATATACATGTTTTTTGTTTTAAATGACCGATCGTTTCACTAGATAAGACCCTTATTCATCGTCTGGTATCGTTTATAGCCCTTAAAGCTGCACTAAATGTCATAAGTCCGGGCCCTGCGATGATCTCTCTCACCACCAGAGTTCGCCACCTCCTGTCTTCCCGGACTCAATTGCCCTAACTCCACACACCTGCCACTCATCACGCTCCCAGCTGTTCCCCATCATCACAGACTACTTATACCACTCACTCCCGCCACTCTGTCTGGTTGCATTGTATGTATATGTGTTGGTCTTTGTAGTTTGCACTCAAGGGATACATGCACTGTGTTGCCGTCTATATGTATCCCGGTTCCTGTATACCAGTCTCATTCCTGTTTAGTTTTTTTGCCTTGTTGGCCTTTTTTGTTTCTTAATAAAGCGTTTCACCTGCAGTTGGACTCAGATCTCTGTTTACACAGTGATTTCTCTCACCGCCCCGTGATACTAAAACTATAATTTTGACCTTCAACCGTTTGGAGTCCATTGAAGTTCACTAAATGGATAAAAATCCTGGAATGTTTTCATCAAAAACCTTAATTTCTTTTCGATTGAAGAAAGAAATACATAAACATCTTGGATGACATGGGGGTGAGTAAATTATCAGGACATTTTAATTTGAAAGTGAACTAATCCTTTAAGTAAAAACATTACTATTGTGAAATAGTATTACAGTTTTAAATAACTGTTTTCTATTTGATACTTTTAGAAAATGTTCAGCTATCGCCTTACCAACATTGATTTGATTAAAAAACAAATGCTAGGAAAGACAGCACAATCTTTCAAGTTATGTTTGGCTGTAATGTCTGGATATGCTGCATATATACAGATTGAAGTGTTTATAATAAACTCTGTAATTATTAGCAACATTATGCAGGTCTATAGCTCTGGTGATTCAAACAAATTCCTCTCAAGCAGTAATGAACATACAATACCCACAAGAGTACTATATGTTCAGGTGTAGTTGCTATGGTTTTATAGAAGCATTCGACACACCTCTCTGGGCGCATGGACGTCAATGAATTCCTTGTAGATCTTATTGGCCTTAGAAATCATCTTAGCAGGGGATTTGATCTTTTTATAGTCCTCACAAGCCAACCAGAACTCGATGTTTTCATCACTGAACTCTGTTTTGAGGAAGGTTCTGAAGGCTGCCAAACCATCTATGAAATAAAGATGAATAAGATTATGGATAAGCATCTTGCTATATTAAAACCAATATACCTTTGTCCTGTCTAATATACCATATCTAACCACACTGGATTCAGGAAATGCTTCCCAAGGACACCAAGCTAGTTGCTTTTATTCATCAAAAACATTTATTTTCTTTGTCACATTTATGACATGTTTCAAATGAGAGATTGTAGAAACACTGGAAAAATTTGCCTTTACCTACACTGTGTCAAAACTACAAAACCCTACCTATAAATACAAATCAGCCAGTGGCAGCAACAACTTCTATTAATTTTCACCCAAATATTGATTAGAAGGGAATGATTATTGATTAATTAAGACTTATTTTTGCGTGGTTCCTTGCACACACAATATTATGACTACAAAATATTTTACCAAAGTGTATGTGTAAACTAATACATTTTGACATTTGCATCACACAACCAGCTTCATATGCATGGCTTTTCTGATGTAGTAAACTTGCTCTGAAGCTCACCTGGTACAGAATTGTACTCATAATAAAATAACTCAAAGGACCCTTTTTTAACGATCTAAGCACATGTCTAAAATTCACATGTCCGAATTCACTTTTGCTAGTTTAACGAAGTGAAAACGGTCGGCGCACCCTGGCGCGTGGTCTAAATGGTTTGCCCATATTGCTAGCTTATTTCAGCTTCTCAAAATAGCAACTTGCCAACAATGCGCCTGAACACACCTCGTTTTCAGACCAGCACACCCATGAGCGCACAAATGGGCGCAAATGCATTTGCTACTTAAACAACGCGGCACAGGACGGGAACATGAGAACTGCGTCAGGCTGAAACTAGCAAAAACACTTGCGCCGCATTTCGCCGGGTAAATGATAGGGCCCAAAGACTGGTAGAAGCAAACTGAAATGGTATGGTTGCTTCAGCAAATGCTGAAAAAAGATGGCACATTATTTTCAAACATAATAGAGCATTAGCCTTTTAGCACCACTCACCGGACATTCTCTTTCTGAAATGGCGCGATGATGAAACATTGACAGATTCACATTAATCTGTTCCAGATAAAACTGAACAAGCTTTTAGCATGACTCACTGCAAATTTCATTTTGAAAGTGTCACGAAATGTGATAGAAGCAGCATATATAATGCGTTCGGCAGAAATTTCGCCACAGGCATGTTTTTCCAGTGAGGCCTCAGGTTCTATTAAACATATTTTATGATCATCATATGGTCTTTTGTGCTGTAAAGGTTTTTTTTTTCTGTAAGGTAGACTTCTCTTGGATACAATTAAATTCCATTTAAACAGCAGGGTGGGTAAATGAGACAATAGTGCTTCTCAGGAAATTCAATGAAAGGACAATCAAGAAGCAGTACACTAGGCAAAATGTTTTCCTGCTGGCAAGGGAACAAAATGTTCTCCTTTAGCGTGGCCATTGCTTGTTTTTTTTCTTTTATTTGAAAACTGATTTTCTGCATGAAGCATGTATCTGGCTCATATTGGACACAAGAAGCCATTTATATCTGAAATGCTTTTTACAAATCGTGCTACCTGAAGTGGAGATTTTACAATGGTAATTAATTGACAGTCAGTGAAAGACACAGCCATAACAGTCAGTGAAAAACATAATATCTGTTATTAACATTATATCATCATCATTATATCAACAGAGTTTTGTTATTCAGTAGGACAATTACTTTTTGTGCTTTGTTAGCTACATTGTGTGATAAGATGTGCCTGATAGGTTGTACTGCATTCAATGTCACATATGCAACAAATAGAGAGTTTTTGATTCTCTTGTGAAAAAGAAGTAGCATACTTTTAAGAAACAGTCAAGAACATGTACTTTCTTTGAGTCTGCTTTGATTTCATTAATATTATCAATACAATTAAGCAACCTTGCTAAGGTGCACTGAGTAGTTGTAAGTGTGTTGTTTCATTGTTTTATCGTCCACCACACTCTCTTCTCAAGTTGCATGATTTGACGTATCAGTCATGTTCATAACCAGGTGAGTTCAGTGCATTATGGAATTCTCTCAGGTTTAGCAAGCTCTGCTAATAAATGACAATTGAATAATTTGTTGTCTGTCATAGTATTACTATTGACAGATTTCAGAAGTCTTTAGCATGAACACATGTCCTTTTAACAGCACAGAGAGAGGCTATTTTTGGCACGTCTGGGGTGCCAGTGCTGTGAGATTCAGGAAAAGACACGCACACACAGTTTTAATTGAAGCTGGAATAAGGCCTGTCATTTTGTGAGCAATCGACAAGAAAAGTCACAGCCAAACGCGTGACTCATGGGGAAATGGTGTCCTTCTTATTAATATGGAAAGCTTCTTACATAAGTTGCTGGTGAACCATATCATGGCAGAACTACAGTATATATCTGTAGACATGCAACTGACCACCTAGCCAAGAACAAAAGTTTTAAGCAAGTCTGTTTGTACTGGGACAACATGAAGTATAAACACAACACAATTATTATATATTATTTATTCATCACACATACTTATTTTTCATTTCAAATTTGCACATAACAGACCTGTACACACACAATTGTCTATATTACATATTGCGTTTTTGCTATTTTGTACATTGCCTATTTGTATATTATTTTATCGTCTGTGTCCTGTCCTGTTGCTGTCATTTTGTTGCACTGTGGAGCTTCTGTCACTATAACAAATTCCTTGTATATGTAAACTCACATGGCCAATAAACTAAAAAAAGCTCATTATTCTCATTCTCTCATTCTATTGGAGTGTGGTTAGCGAATAGCATTAAAATCTATACATTATTGTCTGATTTAGATTAAAATAAGCATCAATGTATGTATATCAGTGGTTTTAGAATTAGATAAACTTTAGATTTTTTTTTTACCTTCGGGTGAATATATGGGAGTAAAAATTTATTAAAGGCCACTTAAGTAGACTCAAAGAATACACAATCATTGCAGTCACATAGAAAATCCCCTGGCAACACTTGTGAAAAGAAGTGTACTTAATTGTGTAGAATTTGGGCTTGTCACGTAATTCAAGTCTCAAAAGTTACTAGTTATCCAGTTAGGCACATCAACTATAACTCCTTCAAAAACATCCAGAAACCTTGGAGTTGTGATTGATCATCTGAATTTCTCAGACTACATTGCTAAAACATTGCATAAAATTCAAGGTATTGATGTTTGCCTACAAAACCACCACTGTCTCTGCACCCCTTTACCTAAATAAACTACATCAGACATATGTGCCCTCTAGAAGCTTGCATTCTGCAAGTGAACAGCGCATTATTGTGCCATCAGAGGCACAATATTACTTTCACAGACTTTACATTAACTGTTCCCTCCTGGTGGAATGACCTGCCCAACTCAATCCGAGCAGCTGAGTCCTTAGCCATCTTCAAGAAACGGCTAAAAAACATCTCTTCCATCTTTATTTGACCCTCTAACTCTAGCATTCTCTATTCTAATTCTATTTTATCTATTTGTTGACTTGAGCCTCTAACATATGCACTCTATTTGTTTTCTAACTGCAGATTTATTTAAAAAAGGGCTTTTAACACTAACTTTCTTTATTCTTTGTCTATTCTATCTACTTGTTTTCTTTTATATATATATATATATACATACACACACACACACAGTGTGGGGGTACGCATTACAAGTAACG
Source organism: Ptychobarbus kaznakovi (assembly GCA_027422405.1). Classification (NCBI taxonomy): domain Eukaryota; kingdom Metazoa; phylum Chordata; class Actinopteri; order Cypriniformes; family Cyprinidae; genus Ptychobarbus; species Ptychobarbus kaznakovi. Next base: position 10,450,026 of record CM049800.1, on the reverse strand, counting down.
CGAGATACGTATACTTTTTTCATATAGTAAAGTAAATTACTTTTTATTTTACTAGAAAATATCTGAGTACTTTACTCAGATAAAAGTAACGCAGTACCTTGATGTACTGCGTTAACATGATCTTACTGCTAATCAACGATTAGACTCAAAATGTTAAAACCTTGAAATGCAAACTCTGAATATGACGCACTGCAATGATTAAATATGATAAACATTTCTAATCTCATTTTATTAACCATTTGTTGCTTGACCTTTGATTCCAGTTCAACATACTATAAGAAAAAATTGCTTCTGTTTTTTTTATTGTGAAGAGTGTTGAACCTTCTTTTTCTGTGTTCTGCTGTACAGACGTTTACTTTTCCTTCAGCCTGAGGTTTATTCAATTCACTTTTTGTGTGAAAGGGCTTTTACATTTGCTATAAATAGAACTTCTTGTATTAAAAACAACAATCAAGCCCTGCTCATATTTAAAAAGTAACAAAAGTAATGTAACTTTTAAAAAGTAACTAAACACGTAATTAGTTACTTTTTTAGGGAATATTTGTAATGCATTACTTTTAAAAGTAACTTTTCCAACACTGTGTGTAACGCACACACATATGTATACATATATAATAAATTAACCTTGCTACATGTACTGCGTTAGGCCAAACGAGACTTGTCACAGCACTTGCATTTTGTTGTTGGTTTTGATTGCTTCTGTTGTCATCATTTGTAAATTGATTTGGATAAAAGCATCTGCTAAATGACTAAATGTAATGTAAATGTGAACCACTTAAGTGTACTCAAACAGTGTGTTACATTGTAAACATGTTACATTTATCAATGTCACTATTTTGAGCTTATACTAGACTATTAAGTGCATTTTATAACAAGTGGAGGGAAAATATATATCAGGGAAATTTTACTTTTACTTCCAAAAAGTTTCTAACTTTAATAATGATGTAATAGTTGCTTTAACAGAGCATTATTTGACATTTTTAATTTGTTATAAATGTTTTTTTTTCTAATGAATAGTTACATGTGCTGAATATTTCAACATAGATGAAATGTGACTAGGTTAAATTTATTTTTTAAAGTATTCAAAAGTGTCCCTAATTGAACAATCACCCAAATGTACTCAATAATTCAGACACAAACACATAATCAAAGTGACTTACATTTATTTGTCAGCAGAGTGTCAAATGAATCTGCCCATCTGGTCACTTCATCAGTGGATAACCTAAGAAAGCCAAACATGATCAGCTAAATTTATAATACAGCCCAGCCAATGAACACATCCTTACTTGTTTATTTTTTTACAAAAAAAAATATTCAACTCACTTCAAGTATCTTGTGGATCTCTCCTGAGCAGGAGGGAGGAATTCTGAAAAATCGCTGCATGAGTCTGATTTGTTAGACAGGCACCCTAGTCTAGTTTTCATGGCCCTGACAAAAAGGAAAGAAAGACAAAAGCAATCTCAAACAACAAGAGATTAGCAGCTGTCAATGACATTAGTTTATTCATAAGAGACCGGAGATGAGTTATTTTTAGAACGTACCAAATTACCGATAATAATAACAGCTCAGGTGTGCATAATAACCTGTTTGATTAGATTGTAGTGATGCTTGCAGACGTTACTATGAGCCTGCATTATACAATACACCATTGCAATGTTCAGTAATTATCTGGAGATGTGGATTCACTATTGTAAACATGAATATTCCCTCAAAATGTGAATCATTAAAATGCAGCAGCGCACCTGGCCCTCAAATAAGGCATTATCATGGATTTTGCTTGCATATTTACATCATAGAAGAATCAATCAGGACCGAGAGTGCATGAGACAGTGGCAGACAGCGAGAGAAACAGAGATGCACACAATAACTCTTACATAAATGACAAGATAAGTGGATACTCACTGAATGTCCTTGCACTGCAGTTTCTTCCAGTTGGTTGTAGGAACAAGCGAAGAGCTGATTTGCCTGTGAAAATGAAAAAGATTTACACACACATATATATATATATATACCACTCCTCAGTGAGCATATTTGTTAATCACTATTCCCATGGTTCACAATTACTAACATGCCAGATGCCACCTTTTCCCTTGATGCAATATAAAACATTTGGACCAACATAAGACTCACGTTATTTGCTTGTTATTGCACCTGCAGTTCCAGGCATGTTCAGTTCTTCTAAAGGAACATTTCCCCCCAAAAAACATCACTCTCTTACCAGTTCAATCTATGAGGTTGATGCAGCCTATTGCTTTCACATTTAGTTATTCTTAATTGGGAACACTGCATGGAATTGACCATTTCTTCTTTTTCTGAAGGATCGTAAATTGCTTCACAGACACTAATAGACATGAGTAATGCATCAGTAATGTTTAAAAACAGGACTTTGTGCTATTATACACTTTGAAATGGATCAGAAAAGGAAGGTCTGTCTACCACAGACATTAAAGAGAAGGTATAATCCAATTTAATCGGTTTACTTGCTTATTAAAGTCAGCTTTGGTATTAAAGTTCTTGTCATACAAGGTGGTTTGATAATGTGACAAATTACTACTGAAGGTTTAAAAGTTCTCAAAATAGTTAAGAAGGGGGTGAATTGTCCAAAAATCTATTAAATATTGTTTTATATCTGAGGTATTTTATGTTATTTAGAAGCTGCATGTTGCTAATAGGATGCATTTCCAGTGATGCCTCGCTAAAATTCTGAAATGTATTCTAATTGCAGACTGTCTAAACAATCCGAATTCTCTCAAGATGGGAATATTTTAGTGATGCACTGGATGCTTGAGGGTTATTCTTCATTTCCTTGCAATGGATGAGAACACGTGTCATCCATGCTATTTATAAAATGCACTGACAAATCTATCTAGGCAGGGAGAAGCCAGTTCATGTTCTATGCAGCCATGCAGCATAAATGGAGCTACAGGGAGTTCGCTAACTAAAATATACTCTGATGTCTCATCCTTATAAAATCATCATGAGATGCCGAGTGAAATAAAAACATGGCTAACTTTCTCCTTCCCTTTTTGTGAGGGTTTGGCAATTTAATATTCTCAATTTGTCTTTGATGTTGGGATCTGAGTTTCTGTGCTCAGAATAATTTCATAGTTGTGGGTCCTGTCTCATATTTAAATAGGATGCTAATGAGAATGAAACTCCCAAATGCTGAATTTTAGTTTGTTTAGGTAAGTATACACGGTTGGAAATACAGTTCATAGCAGAACACTGTAATCACAAAGTTAAACTAAAAACAAGACAAAAAAAAGTAAAAAATTATCTGTTAATAATAGTATAATTCAGTGATAAATCAATAATGTGAAAACTGGCACATTGATTTTGAGGGCTTCCTCACAGATAACTCATCTCAGGAAAAGTACACTGCACCCCACCCTCGTGCTCCGTAGAACACGTGAAGGTCCCTGTGTTACTGTCTGATGGAGCTCAGTGAGATGTCAGGTTTCCCGCTGAGACTCCTCTACCCACTTTCAATGTGCTATGCCATCTGATCTTCTACCCTCACTCTTGCTATTTTTGAATTCCAGGCTCTTTGGCTTGTCCATGTTGAAAAAATAATGCCGTTGCTTTTACCAGCCTTAAATTAGTTTTGCTTTCCATGTTCTGGAATAGACTCTGTAGATATTTAACCTTGAGAGAGCCTAAAATACTTAACCATCAAAGTTCTCCAGCAACGCTTACAGACAATGTTAACTCATGTATAATAAATTGCTTGTGATGGTCGTCATTTGTCAAGTCACTTTGGATGAAAACATCTGCTGAATGATTAAATGTAAATCTTGGTGTGAAATCCTGCCATCTTATACCAGTCTGAGTTGCTTTGCTGGTCTTAACTGGTTTAAACTGGTCTCCTGACCTGGTCAAGCTGATTTCTAAGACAGAATATCTTAAACTCTTCAAAAAAACCTAGGAGACCACTTAATCATCCTACACTCTTACAAATACAGGATCTTTGTGAATTAATGGCTCCATGAAGAACCTTTATCATTGCCTTTGTGTAAAAGGTTCTTACATTCTTAAAAAAATATTATTTTAAGAACTGCTCAACGAAAGGTTCTTTTGGGAACTCAAATGGTTATTCCAATGAATCACTGCAAAACCCTTTTTTGGAACCTTTATTTTTAAGAGAGGGAAGAAGGTTCTTAAAATGTTTTTACAATGAAAATGATATATATTGTTCACTGAAAGGTTTTTGGGGAACCCAGTATGGTTCTTCTATGATATCAATGTGAAAACCTCATTTTGGAACCTTTATTTTTAAGAGTGCACTAAGAAAAAAATGTTTTTCTAAGAACTGTTGACTGAAGGGTTCTTTGGGGAACCCAGAAAATGGTTCCTCTGGGGCCTCACTGTGAAAACCTCCTTTTGGAAGCTTTATTTTAAATAGTGTGGGTTAAATTAAGCTGTTTTTCAGTGGTATCATGCACCAAAAGAACATGTCTCCTACGGGTTTGTGAGCGTGAGGTTTTAGCAAGGTGCATCTGTGCCCTAGAGACATTACCTTCATTTACACCCTGTTTCACGCTTTGCCTTGACAGTTGCAGGGTGACGCCAGGCTGCAGCCCACCTACGGTTCTTTCTCTTCTATTTTTGTCAATGTCCTTTCCTCTTTGAGGTCCTCGCCTATGTAACATGATGGCTACTGTCTAGTCAAATCACATTCGGTCCAACAAAACTCTGAAGTTAAGGTCACCGTTGCTTTATTTAGATATCTTCAAAACAGCAAGCCCTGTTTTACTTTTCTGGGATACATTAGTAGCTGTGAATTATGTGAATAATACTGAAAAATGAGAATAAGTGCTCCTTATCTGTGTGAGGTCTCATTAAATCTGGGACAGAGAGACATCTGTTTGAAAAAGGTTAGCACATAGTGGCTGTTCCGCCAAATGGGCCATAATTCAGACAAATTGGATAGAACTGCAATTGTGTGCATGTGGTAGGAACGGTAAGAATGGTTATACGAGAACACGTATTCTCAAATACCACTGCCACGTTTTAATATATTCACACTCTTGTTGCTAACAAGCCCAATTCAATGATGCCAAATTTAGTTCGGGGGAAAGAAAAGGTTCAGTCAAATATGCATGGGTAATACTTTATAATTAAATGATGGTACTAAGTTGTTAAAAAAAACCTTATATAAAACATATATGATCTGCTTTTTATACACTTATTTTGAAAGCCCTAGTGAAAAAAAAATATACTAAAGTGTATTTGAAATACATTTATTTTATACTCTATATATAATAAGTATGCTATAAGTATAAATATACTGTAAATACATTTGCATATTTATGTATTTAATAAATATACCCTGCTATTGTACTTTTAGTATACTAAAATGGTATACTTAAAGTATGTTAATTATTTTCAATCCTCATCAATAGTGACATTGAAACACATTTTAGGCTTAGTATTAAGAAATGTGCACAATGGAACTTGGAGTAGTACTCCAAGTTTAATTATACATTTTATATCAGTAAGTTTTGAGCTATATGTCAGTAAACATGTTAATAGATTTGAAATATACTTGGTATGAAAAGTAAATGTATTTTAAATATATTACGTTTTTACTAGGGAGAAATGTGCGTAATGAAATGGTAAAATAAGAAACACTACACTCATATTGAAAATAAATAAATAAATATGAGAAGATATTTAACAAATGAAAGGGCCTTATGGCAGTGTAATTTTAATATAATTAATATATTATTATATTTTTTTCTTTTATATTTAGGATTAGATTTAATTTTAATATATTTATAAATGAATTGTAATTTATTAATTGTAGTTTTAGTTAACCTATGTTGCAACTAGCTGAAATAAAATGTTTTTAGTTATACATACATTATCGCGTTTGGTCTCGTACTGCATCGCGTCTCTTGTCAGTGTCATGTGCTTGCTTGGCCATTTGTTGTGATAAACAGGAAAGTGTATTTAGCTGAATTCAAATAGTGATTTGTTAGACGGGTTTAAAAAGGTTAATATACCACGGCAGCCGTCGTGTGAAGCCCTCCTTGTGTGAAGACCGAAGAGTGTAAAGACCATCGACTCCACCGGGCAGGGACACCAGGCAAGGGATATAAGTATCGCTTTTTATTTATCCTCTTTCCTACTACTTGTTTCACTTCTGTTTTAGTTTTTATAACCAATTCTTACTATGTAAAAAAGAAGTATACTTAGGGCTTTAGTGTTATGTTAGAATCATTTTTATACTCATACCTTTTATTGATTTAATATTTTGACTTGTTTATAGCTTTGTTTTTTGTTTTCATTGAAATGTTTAGTTTTGAAATGTTGTGGTATGCATTTGTCATTTTAAATGTCTTTATCTTCTTAAATGTGTATATATAATATTTATAGTTTTAACTTTTAATTTATTTGTAAGTCGCTTTGGATAAAAGCATATGCTAAATGACGAAAAGTAAAGTAATATATATACAATTTATATATAATTTCTTTCAAAGAACAAAAATGTGTTTTATGGTTTTAGTTTGAGAGTACGTGTACACAACAACAATGTACTAAAAATGGAACAGTTTTTACTTTGTGTATTTTAAAAGTTTCACATACAGGCGACAACGTTGTTGAAATGATTCCCGTTCACACACAAAAATGGCTAAAATGCTGTATTATTATGTCAGGCCAGTAGTTAATGAAGAATCACTTTGCACACATACTTAATACTCAGAAAACGTAATACATATGATCACGACGTCACCGTTGTTGCATTTTTGTAGTTTTTACAGAGATCATTTTCGAAAATTTCGAAACCCGTTTTCAAAAGTTTATGTTTCCTGGCCCCCAAAATGCTGTTTTCATGTAAATTAATGGCCAAAATGAATACAAAGTTGTCAGTGACAGGTGTTCAAGTTCTGTGGAAATCTGCAGAGCTTTTTCTGCATGCAGATTCAATGTGGGTGTACAGATCAGTAATTCATGCACAATCAATTATGCAATAATAAAATAAAACAAATAGTTAATTGAAAAGAAATATATTTTAGCCTTCTTTAATTTAATAATGTTATTCTATCAATAAAGTAGTGCCGAAATGTCACTAATGCATATCATTACTGTGTAAATGTTTTTGCTAATAAAACTCCCATTGGGATTACTTAATCACACATTATGCATACCATCATCAGTCTCTTACATTTTTATGTGCATTGTGCTTCCAATTTCATTTTAACTAATGTTAAGATGCAGTGCATTCTTCCCCATTTCAAAGTTATAATCATAACATCCATGCAAAAGTGCTTTTAAATAAGGATTCTGTTGCTGAGTCTGTACAGCAGAATGAAACATATCTTTAGTGTGTCTTAAAAAGAGCAGTGGGTGGTGATGAGTGTGGGTGTTTCAAAGTCTCTCCTCATCTCTGTCACTTCCCCTCCTGACATTTACAAACCTACAAAGCCCTCACAGTTACTGCTGGAGAGATGGATTAGCTGCCCAATCCCTTCAACAAACACATAGTTTTCATTGTGCATGTCAGAAAATTAAATACTATTTGTAGCTATACACAATATAATTTCCTGCACTTTATAATGAAAAATAATCTAGCATTTATGCAAACACAGATTAGTAACATTCACAAAACAACAAAATATTAAAAACAGTACACTTCCCACCATTCATAAAAGTTACAATGTGAAAGCCAAATGGATGATCTGTTTTGCTTTGTTCTACTCGATTCCCTGCACAAGAGAAGACATGACAGGAGGACAGATGGTGAGAGCTGTACACTATAACAGATATCCTAGACACACAAAGCCAGTGTGAAGCAACTTATGCAACAATCGATCCGGGATATGAATATGGAGCCTTTACCTTTACAGTTCACTGCCGTTGTAGATGACAGCTCTTTGATTCAGGCTGGAGAGGCAGCTTTATCCGATGGGTTTAGCGTGGCTCTGTTCTTGTGTAGAGATATCTACTGTTGCCCACATGTAGCCAATCATCACACAGCGTGTTCATCGGTGTGAAAGCGTGAGGCGCGAGGAACGAGAGAGAGAGAGAGAGAGAGAGAGAGAGAGAGAGAGAGAGAGACGAGAGGGGAGAGGCTTTGTCAACACACTCTTCTCTCCGGAGATTCAAAGGGCATTACTATGCCGCATTGTTTTGCTCCATCGAGGCTTTTCAGAATCATGTTTGTGTTGCGAGGTCTCACGCTGTCAAACTGTTATTCGGCACGGATGTATGTCATAGACCAGAGGGAAATTTCAGGTCTTGTACGCAGGTTTTGGCCGAGGTAATGGGTTCCTTTGAGGAAAGGAACAAGGAGACTAAATCAAGCCGGCGTAGACATCAAAGCCGCCTTTTCATCCCGCGCTCACCGTGGCAAATCCTTGCTGGGTTTAAAATGGGGACATGCTGGCCTCATTTGATAGCTATAATCTGAGTATGGGCTGTAGACTAACTGCTTGAGTACTCAGCATTCTCAGCTCTCCACTGGAGGCATATTGTGTCCTCAAAATAGTGTTGTATCATCTTAGACGCTCATATGAACAGATACAGGCACACGTGAACAATGCACAGCGGCCATGCTGCATGAATTGGAGGTTCGAACTATTCAAAGCCTTCATCAGAGCTTGTTCACTGAAGAAAGCGAATGCACTGCCACTGAGAAAGACCTACAATATTCAAATCACTGTTTTAAAGGGAGTTGTCTTTGTCGCATCAAGCAAATACAGACTGCTAACTAAGCTACTACATCCTGGTATTTTTACCACAAGGCTGAGCATGCTCCACTTGAAATTATTTCTATATTAATAGCCCCACAAAGGGCATGATATGGAAATTCAGTCTGTGGGTTCTCAAGGACGATTGGCCTTTTGTGTAGCAGCTGTTTGATAAACTCTTCATGCATGTTAGAATTAGTCTCCCTCTCTGGGGCTGAGGAGATTTGCTCACTTGATGACCCATTTTTAAGGAAATGTCCATGGCAATAGACAGTGGACTGTCTAGTAATACATTTTTATATTTTTTTTATTCAGTCTTACTGCTATTAGCATCAAACTGCGTGCTGAGATTTCTTTGAAATCTGTATTTTGAAGAAATGCTCGATACATATACGCTTAAATAAATACTAATATTATTGGCCTTGTCCCAAACGGCACTCTGAACCCCTGCGGTCTTTCTCTGAGTCTACACTTTCGTGACATCATGCTGCTTTGACTGTCGGGTAGAAGTCTGCTGCAGAGCTCACCTCAGTGTCGAGGGCATATATCGGCCACAAAGGGGGGCGCTCGTGAGCACCTTTCTTAAGCTAAAATTAGTCTCATAGCTCATCTACGGTCTCATAGACGTAACAGATTCGAGCACACTGCTTCCACTGTAAGTCCACAGACGGTACACACAATGGCATGCACGCATATACAAAACAACATGGTAACACAAAATACACTAAAATAATGCAATAAACAGAAGTGATTTCAATGAAAAACCATTGAATGTGAAGCGTCACATATAGAATTCTGAGTGTCAATTTACAGTTTTTCACAGTTAATCATTAGATGACTTGTTCTTTGTCACTTCCAAAAACTGAACATTAACAGTATTTACTGTAAAATTCCATGTAATGTCTCATTACAACTATTACATTATAATATTTATTATGATCTATTACAGTTTCACCATATAGAGGACTTATTACTTTATAATATAACAAGCTTTATATATTTATATATATATATATATATATATATATATATATATATATATGTGTGTGTATATATATATATATATATATACACACACACACACATACAGTATATATTTATATATGTGTATGAATAACCCCAACCCCCCACCCCAAAAAACAAATAAAAACAAATCAATGATTGAAATCATTGAACACGAAATCTAAGAATGATCATCAGAAAATAGGCAAGTGGTAAAGATGTGCGGAGTTGCTGGACCCCTTTATCAGGATTAGGCCCACTCATGCAGTTCAGACATTACACAGTGTGCTCTACATTACCTATTTAGACTTCCTTTTTTTCCGGTCAGTGCAAGTCAAGTTGACTTACAGTGCAACACTTTCATCACCATTATTAGAATAACATTTTTATTCTTATATACACTAGATTACATTATCATGAGGTTACACAACAAGCAAACACACTTCCGGGTTCTTCAGTGTACAATGATTAGTCATGCATTACACAGTGTACACTGTCTGCCCCCCCCCAAAAAAAAATACAAATAAAAATTAAATGTCATCTGCATAAGCAAATACTAAAGAGTTTAGGATTTAATCATTATTTCAGTGAGTAATATGTTTCTTTTAACCCTGATGCAGTATAGCTTTTAATTTCTTAAACTACCATGTTGGAAGACATACCCATGTCCATTTCAGGATGACAATGTCCAGATTCATTGGACCCAAATGTGGAATAGTGGTTCAGAGAGCGTGGAATAGTGGTTCAGAGAGCATGCATTTCATGTGTGAATTAGCCACCACAGTTTCCTGACTTTAACTCTATTGAAAGTCTTTAACATGTGCTGGAGTCGACTTTACAGAGAGGTTTGACTCTCTCATTGTCAATACAAGATCTCAGCCAAATAATAATGCAATTCTTGATGGAAATAAATGTGGTGATGTTGCATAATGTTGTTGAAACAATGCCACAATGAAAGCACAATGTTATCAAAGCAAAATACGGTCCAACAAAATATTAGTGTGCAAAGTTTTTGGAAAGGCAGTGTACTCCAACACATCTCAAAGACTTTCAGTGCGGTAAAGGTCAGGATGCGAGGTGGCCATGCAGTCTGTCACAATTTGAGTCTGATGAATCTTGGTATTATCTTTCTGGAATATGGACATGGTTACATCTTCCCATATGGTTAGGCTTTATTTCTTTGTTTGAGAAATAAAAAGCTACACACTGCATCAGTTAGGGTTAAAAACATGCCAGAAACATATTATGCACTGCAATAATTCAGCTTTGCCATCACATTAATAAATTAAAATTTAAATAAATATTCAAATAGAAAACCGTTATTTTAAATTGCACTAATATTCCACAATATTCTTCAAATAAATTAATTGACACTAGATAAAATATATATATATCATCCTCTGAAAAGATACATATTTTATTTAAATCTCTTTAAGTTGCACTGACATACATCTGTAAAATACCTTGTACAGTAGGTCACAGACAGCTTGATTTTAGTCAGAGCTGGTAAGTAGGGCAGCACATAAATGCTGTTATCTGGTCAGAGGGAACATCCCAGTTTAATCAGCTTCAAAGGAGGATTAACTATGCTTTCAAATCGCTGGAAAAGCCTGATGAGATGAAGGCTGATGTTCTTTTGAAATGAAAAGATATGACATCATACAGTATGATACAAAAATACATACAGTAAATGTCTATTTGATGACTTTGAATATAAAGTAACAAGATGCAGATGGATGCCACTAATTGTAATGCATAGATACCAAAATCAAGATAAATTAATACGACTTCACATTATTTTCCATATTTTTAATGTAAGAGTGGTTGCAGACATTTTTAACTTAAATGCGCGAGACTTCCGAGGTCAATTTTCTTCCAGTTATTTTACCTATACAAAAATAGTCTGTTATGCTGCTTTATATTTAAAACTTGTATTTGTTATCATATTATTTTAATTTAATAAAAATCATAAACATACTGGTTTGCAGCATAAAAAAGGGGTGGGGGGTAAAAAAGCATATGAAAATCAGACAAAAATACAATGGTACAATGGTTATGGAATGAACTACAATCCCATGAGGCATTGCGAATGACAATCAAATTAAAAACTATGATTTTACCAATAATTCTACAATTAAACATGATCATTTAAAAGAAAGCATATACCATCAGTTAACAAGAAATTATAAGCTATTGTTAAAAATCAGTGGAAAACCAACTGTTTTCAGAACCTGACTGTTGTGCTATAGCGGCTAATTAATTGAAAGTCTTCACATTAAAGAAAATAGCTTATATCTGTGTTGCAAAATTAGGATGATAAAGAATATATGTAAATCTAGAACAAGGGGTCAAAGGTTGTCTGGTTATCTAGATGCTGTAATTACTATCTTATCTTTCTCTATTGATGGCTATTTAAAAATAACCGTGCATTTTGATGCAATACATTTTTTGTAACATATATTATAAACAATATGACTGAGAATGCTGATATTACCATATTGTTCGGGAATAGTATTTATGGAGAGTTGTTGAGCATTGAGATGCCAAGGACACTCAACCTGCCAATATTATTTCAGGAGTGATACATCCAAAACAGATGTGCTCATCATGATGAAATTCATTATTATTTTATCAAGAGTGAGTACAACAATGACACTCATGTTGTTGGAGGTGAGATACAATTGGTATGTCACTCAATGGGCCGCTTAACCCTGCTGCCCTCAGACAATAAAAGATCAGCAGTTGTGTTATTATACAGTATGCTCCCGTGTTCACTCTGCTCCACAGTTCTCTTCCAGATATAAGACTGTTTAAATGCCTCCTACTTTCTCTTTTCACTCTGGGGTGCCCTCTGCGACAAGCATGTACTCCTCCTGTAATTAGCCCACTCTTCCAGCCATTAGAATCCCCTCTTGTGTCACTTTCCATGCAGTCACTGATTACACGTTGACAGGAATCCCACAAGATCACTAGTGAATGCACAGCGTTCAGGGAGGCTTGTTCATTGAAACGTGATGACAAGAGAAAAGGGACAGTTCTACACCCACACACTGTAGGTGGAGAGAAGAGGAAGATGAAAGAAGGCCTTTCAGATTCCTCTGTAGCAGATCGCTTTGTATGACCTTATCTGTCAGACTATACATTGATTTTTAACACTATTTATGTCCAAATTCAATCATTTGTCTAAAGTTGCACCTGCACATAAAGACACTTCATAAATTCTGATTGTCATAAAAAAACATAAGAGACTTTCAAAGAATGAGAATTTTTATAAAAACAATTTGAAATGAAAAAAATGCTGAACAATGGCAATAGAAAAACCCTATAGTATAATTATTATTGATGTGCTTTTCTCTGTAATACAATGTAAGCATTTTACAACAAAGATTATAAAATATTGTCCTGCTAAGTATTTTCTGTGTATAAGGTTACAAAGTAACACTTTTCATGAATAACAGGGTTCATTTGGTGTCAAATTACTTTCTGGAAACATTAAAGGCACAACTCCAAAAATCTTTGCAATGATAGGCCAACTATTAACTATTTTCTAACTATTATCTAACATAAAATGTACATAGCATAAAAAGCAATGAAGAAGCTAGTTTTAATGTCTATACAGTTCATTTAAATGGTTATTTTGGCCTGTCTGACCTCACTGATCCTGTCCCGGCACTGTATCCAGCAATTCAAATCATAAAGTGTCATACATTCGACACACTGTTGTTTGCTGAATTTATATTAACTTATTTTAATTACCAAAAAATATATTCAGCTGTGTCCCACATTCACAACCCCGTTACCTCATAAATTTGATTAAACATTCAATATAATTGTGACAAAGGTTTGACATCATTTGTACCCTTTAAAGAGCATAACAGGAACACTCAAAAACACAAAAAGTACAACATTGTCATTGTCATAAAATAAGGACATTTCAAGAATAATTTCCAACATATAAAATCAAAAAGCTTAATAATATTTAGTTTGACTTCCTAATGTGGATAAAAAGCATTGTCTGACATTTATTAAAACTTACTATTTTTTCTAGAGCCCTACGTAGACGTGGAAGTGTACCTACTGCAAATAGTTCTTATGTAATGGTTATTAAGCTTAGTTAGTACAAACAAAATGACTATAACCGTTCAGCGGTAAGTAAACACAAGACATTGAACTGGATTATATTTGCATGTAGATGACATAAGAGGAAGTCTTTGTCACAGTGGAAACTGGAAATAGATGACAGCATGACAAAGCATAAAATGAGGCAGTGTGCCAACTCCATTCTTATTAGACTCATCTGACAACAGGCTTCCACGCTACTTGTTTAATGTTGTTCCGATAGATAGATAGATAGATAGATAGATAGATAGATAGATAGATAGATAGATAGATAGATAGATAGATACACCAATTTTAAATTAATAAACTTCCAAATTTATATATCTCATGCTTGCATCAGATCTAAAAGAAGCTGATTTGGAGGTAGTGTGTTGAAGCTAATGGGCAGAATGAGAGCAGGCGGTGAATGACGACCCAAAGCTTTTCACCTGATCCAAATGTCTCTAAGGGCCTTTTGCTGTAATGAACTGAGCTACTTGCACATCCACAGACAACTTAACTAGCATGGATGTTAATGGAGGATTATATGAAAGACATGACTTTTCATAAATCTCCCTCCACTTACCATTTCAAATTTACCATTCAATCATCTACAGAGAATTTTCCATTGAATGAAACTGTGGCAATGTTGTCTTTGAAACTATTAGGCTTTATTAAGAAACAGGATGACAACAACAGCACTATGAAATAATGAATTGGCATTATTTTTCCAACACACGATTTTCATCTTTTTGTAAACGTCATGGTTACAACAGTTTTCTTTTCTCCCATGAAAAAGAGTTCAGCTCAGGCTTGGGTATTCTTTGTATTTTTTTTGGCCCTAAACAGCAAAGTGAAAAACAACATTAGTAGTCTTGTGGTTACAGCTGGAAGTAAATTATTGCTCATAAGACTGGAAGCTGTGACTATTTTTGCTACACAAATGTGGCCTTTGATGCAGACATTTGAACTATTGTTAGCATGGGTTGGCAATTGATTAATGGCTTGTTACATAAACATTAAACAAAAGATGCTTTATTTTAAGACTTTTGGGGGAGGGGGGTCTTTCTATAGGCCTATTGATAAATTATTGAAAAGGTATCCATACAAGCCTCCATGGTTGTTTCTTTAGAAAACCAGGCTATGCGTGACTGATTCCACAGCACAAAATCTACTTGCACATTTATTAGTGAAGTTGCTCTGCCCTCTAGTGTGCATATAGGCATATTACTGCACAATGACAGCACAGTTATAGTCAAGTTCATCATAAAAACCTGGAAATATCTGTTAGAATCAGAATCAGAATGAGCTTTATTGCCAGGTATGTTTACACATACGAGGAATTTGTTTTCGTGACAGAAGCTACCGCAGCGCAACAGAATGACTGTGACAGAACAAAAAACAGATAATAAAAAGAAGAATTAAAAAGAACAAGTAAATAAGGAATAACAATATACAAATTGACAAAAACAGAAGAGGCAAAAAAGTGTTTGTTCACAGTATTTATTCAAGACATTGTGATGTCTGTTTCAAAAACTGACCACTGAGATGAACCTGTCTTGCAAAGTGCACAGTGCCTGAAAACATAACATTTCTGGACTTCTGGAAATAAAAGAAATACATAAATAAACAAATAATCTGGCACGGTGCCAGAAAACATAACATTTCTGGACTTCTGGAAATAGTAGAAATACATAAATAAACAAATAATGAATGCAAAAAATAAATAAATACACATTTCACAGATATACACAGTGTGCAAAATCCATGAAAAGCGTCTCTACTGCTTTTTTATATAAATTTGTGCTCTTTTGTCCATTCCGGATTAAATGAGGTATGATATTTCGGCATGTTAACATTATGATATGACGTAGCCAGCACGTGGAGGCTTGTTTAAGTTTTTAACCAATGATATATCAGATATTTATTTGACACCGCTTTCAGCCAATCATTTGTTTGACCAGAGATCTTACGACATTAGACGCTATGCTGCTGCGTACCAATAAAGATTCTAGAGCGTTTTTTTTAGGCAGATTCAGCGCAACTCCAAAAGGAGGACAAATGAGTGTCCGGCTTGAGGCTGCGCCGGACGCCGGACAGGGGACTTAAAATCCGGACGTATGGCCACCCTAGGGAAAATACCCATGTCCAGTGTCTTAAAGGCATAGTTCACCCCAAAAATGAAAATATGATGAAAATGTCTTAATCGGAACAGCATTGCATCACTTGCTCATCAAGGTATCCTCTGGAGTGAATGGGTGCCGTCAGAATGAGACTTTAAGCATCACAGTTACCCACAACTTCCATTCCAGTCTCCAGTCCATCAGTAATGTCTTGTGAAAATGAAAAGCTGCGTGTTTTGTAAGAAAGAAAACGTTTAAGGTGTTTTAATTTTAAACCAACCTTATTTTTTTGGGTGAACTATTCCTTTAAAAAAAAGTGTGATATATCTTTCTATTAGAGAGTGTATTTTTGATCTTTCTGTTTTACTGAAATGAAAGCAAAGACCAAGCGAAGATATATAGGTTTAAATCACCATCCTTGAACTGAGGTGAAAACAGAGCATTTAAGCATCTAAGTCAGGGGTCACCAAACTTGATCCTGGAGGGCCTGTGTCCTGCAGAGTTTAGCTCCAACTTGCCTCAACACACCTCCCTGGAAGTTTTAAGTATAGTAAGACATTGATTAGCTGCTTCAGGTGTGTTTGATTAGGGTTGGAGCTAAACTCTGCAGGTCACCGGCCCTCCGGGACCTTGTCTGGTGACCCCATATTTTATTTTGTGGCACAAGGACTCTTGGAGGGAACTTAAAACATTTTCCCGTTCCCGTTCTAATGATAGGCTATGTTTTCCATTTCCATTATATTATTATTAAATTGTATTACCATTTAATGTTATAAATGTACAGAGGCCTAAAATAACTTTTGCATAGGTAAAAGTACAGATAATTTCACGTGTGTACAAAACAAAAAACCCCCAGAAGACAAGAAGATTTCTATCGTTTTTCATGCATAGGCCTACAAAGGTTTTTCAAAAAAAAATACCTGCAGATGTCACTTTAGGTGCTCCATAAAATACCATTTTGATATAATAAATAATTTGTTTAACCCAATATGAGTTGTCTAGTTAAATACTTGAGCCAAGCTGCAAAACTCTTTTTATATTTTTTATTGTTTATTTTTTTGTGTCTCAATAGCTGTTTGCTGTCTGCATTCATGAATAGGCCTATGTCCTGTTTATGTAATATTTATGATGTAACGATCACAAAAAACTACAATCTCAATCTCATTTTTTTCTTTGATTTTACAGTAAGATGTGCAGTATTTAAATCCGTTACACAACTAGAATTATTATTCTGAATAACACAACTGAAGTGAGTGCTTCTACCCTTAACCGCTAGGGGTCTCTCTTGACAACTGTTTTCAGTGGTTGACCTAGCGTTTCAGAAAGGCCAACAGGTTATCAATCACTAAAGTCAGGATCATTCCTGTATCTCCATCCAGTGTGAAATATCAATCTGTGTGAACCACGATGCTGGAAGTGAAAAAGGCTCCCATTTGCAAAGAAAGTCAAGACATATAGTATTTCCTCCATGCTCTCTTTGCAGCTAATGGAATATAGCTATCGGTCCAGAGCAAGGCATATCCTTCATTGTCTCATCCTACCCCACTGGATCAATACTAATTGCATGCGGTAAGTAGTACTGACCACACACTGTATGAGGTATGCATTTAATCAGTCCTTATGCCCTAGATGAAAATAATGAGCTTTAATAGAGATGATCTCATTCAGCACCAGAGGTGAAGTAGGAAGTAGGTCAGAGGACTGAGCTGCTAATGATCTTTCAGTGGGTTTAATATCTTCACGAGAATATGATACTGAAATAAATGAGTCAGCACAGACACATTTGTGGTTATTAATTATGACAGACCTTGCGGGGTGTGGTGCACGATTTATATGCTAATGTAAGATAAACAAAAACTCAGCAACAAGTAAACTTTTTAAAATTAAATTGATGTAAGGTGGTCAAGTTAAAGCATTAATTCAGTGAAATCAATTATAAAGAAAATTATCTTTCTTAAACGCAATTAATCCTGCCCTCTAAGTAACTCAGTCTGTAATAAGATATTTTCCTTCCATATGAGATATTTTGAAGAAAGTTGGTTACTAAACATTTTTGGTTACCATTGACATCCTTGTATGCACAAACACTGAGACATTTCTCAAAATATTTTCTATTATGTTCCACAGGAAGAAAAAATCCCTGTAGAAGTTTGGAACGACGTGCCGGTGAGTAATTTTATTTGTTGTGTGAACTATCCCTTTAAAGAGCAAACTAAGAACTATGTTTACTTCAGTGTGTGTGTATAGGAAGCAATTTATAACACCACTGTTGTGTTTTTATTTTATTTCTTATTTGTAATATCTTATTGACATGTAATTTCAGCACAGTTATTTAGATTCGCTCTTATCCCCTTTCAAGTAGCCTACATAAGAGCTGTACTTGCATAATGCATTTCTAGAAATAGCTTCCTGTGGGTGTTATGAATATGGCTGCAGACTGAACTGAGATGCCTTAAAGGGATTTTGACCACACAGTGATTAAATTACTGTGCTGTTGGTCTTTAATACAGTTCTCTGCCACTCTAAAGTTATTAGTAGGCTATGTAACTGGCTGTCTTTTGAAAAGTTATAGTTGTATGTGTATATTATTTAGTAGAAACTTACAGTTGTATAACAATACAGTAGCTAGTTCTTCCTTGCCAGTAAAAACAGGGGAAATGACAATAAACAGAAGTGCATTATACATTATGAAAAAGATGTATGAATCAAACTCTTAATGGCAACAACATCTGATACAGTTTTCATGCATCATTTTGATTATACATCACAGTATGTGGGCAGAGACAGATGAAATCACTTGGAGTAACATTGCAGTCGGCATTAAATATGAATTCACCCTATCTATTTTCTGCGAGTCTTTTTCATTTTAATAATCTTATTGCGAACAATTCATCTTTTTATGTAGCATTTATTTATTTATGTATTTTTTGACCTTGTGTTTTTTTATAATATAACTTCTGTTGAAATAGTATAACTTCTCCCTGGTGACATATGCTGAAATTTCTTCAGTCGTTTAGTCCGCTTAAACCTTGTCCCTTTTACTTTCAGTTGAAAGCTCGCATTCAAATCTACATCAGGCCAATCAACAAGAGATGAATTGAACCGTGTCCCCATACCACTTATCATATTTTTTTTCCACTCATGTGTCACAACATATCATGGCTTTAACCATCTTGCCTACACCCAGCTTTACAATATCGAACAAGATATGGATCTCATGTGCTCTCTGTCACTCGCATTGGTAGTTGCCACTTCGAGTTGAGTCATTTGCATACTGAGTCATTTGCATAGTCAAAAATTATAATGACCATATATGGACATATTCCCAGATATAGCCAAAATAACCATCCTATCGCTTCCCATCGCATCCTATCGCTCCATCACTATGAATCTCTGAATCTGGAAATTTCCATTAAAAAGTAAAAATGATATGGGTACAACAAACTAAATTATTTGCAAAGTTGTCCTTACCCAACATCAGGCATAAGAAATCTGTGTGACATGATTTGTTGTTTACTGAAACTTTTCCCACTGGTGTGGCAGACTGATGAAGGCAGGCACAAGTTCAAGTGAAAATCCCTGGAGGGGTGTTTATTTTGTTCAAGAGAGTAAAGTAAGGGTGTCCGCTGCTGGAAAGGAAAGTTAGGTGTTGTTGTGCTGGGAAGTGTCAGGGTTTTCGTGAAGTCAGGTGCAGCTGTGTAGCTGTGGAGCAAGCAGGTGTCCCAGATTTCTCACTTCCTTCCAGAGAGGAAAATCAGTTGTTTATGATAAGAGTCAAAGCTCACTTTATTGAGACACAGCTACACATTTTGTTCTTTCCTTCGATTATGACTGATGGGGCACAGATATCCCTTGCTCATCCACCGCTCTTGTCCATATATCAGAGCAACGCTGATTGTGATGAACGTCGGCTTGGAGTCACACTGTATAACTGAGGCGGGATGGGAATGTGAATTAGATGGTACAAAGTGAGTTTTTCTCTGCCTGTAAATATACAATGTGTCATTATACTGAAGTAAGAATTAATGACGCTATGAATTCAGAATAGGAGTTTTCAGGCTTTTATTCCATGTGAGATAGATCCTGAGATTGTAACATTTGATTAAAGCATTATTTTTGGAGTTTTATATTAGCATTTTTCTCTTACAGGTTCTGGTTTTCTTGTAAACTAAAAGGCTATTGGCTGTTTAAAAAAAGCAATCTCTCTCACAACTATAGGTTAGTGTTATAAACTATATTATATTTTGTAATACAGTTTTACACACACACACACACACACACACACACACACACACACACACACACACACACACACACACACACACACACACACACACACACACACACACACACACACACACACACACACACACACACACACACACACACACACACACACACACACTGGCCACTTTATTAGGTACACCTTGCTAGTACTGGTTTACTAGTACTGCTAGTACTGGGGGTCCCCCTTTTGCCTTCAGAACTGCCTTAATTCTTCGTGGCATAGATTCAACAAGGTGTTGGAAACATTCCTCAGAGATTTTGGTCCATATTGACATGATAGCAACATCCCAAAGGTGTTCCACCACATCCCAAATGGTGCTCTATTGGATTGAGATCTGGTGACTGTGGAGGCCATTTGAGTAAAGTGAACTCATTGTCATGTTCAAGAAACCAGTCTGAGATGATTTGAGCTTTGTGACGGTGCATTATCCTGCTGGAAGTAGCCATCAGAAGATGGGTACACTGTAGTCATAAAGGGATGGACATGGTCAGCAACAATACTCAGGTAGGCTGTGGCGTTTAAATTATGCTCAATTGGTACTAAGGGGCCCAAAGTGTGTCCAAAAATATCCCCCACACCATTACACCACCAGCCTGAACCGTTGAGACAAGGCAGGATGGATCCATGCTTTCATTCCAAATTCTGACCCTACCATCTGAATTTCGCAGCAGAAATCGAGACTCATCAGACCAGGGAACGTTTTCCTAATCTTCTATTGTCCAATTTTGGTGAGCCTGTGCGAATTGTAGCCACCGTTTCCTGTTCTTAGCTGACAGGAGCGGCACCCTGTGTGGTCTTCTGCTGCTGTAGCCCATCTGCTTCAGGGTTCGATGTGTTGTGCGTTCAGAGATGGTATTCTGCATACCTTGGTTGTAACGAGTGGTTATTTGAGTTACTGTTGCCTTACTATCATCTCTAACCAGTCTGCCCATTCTCCTCTGACCTCTGACATCAACAAGTCATTTTCGTCCACACAACTGCCGCTCACTGAATATTTTCTCTTTTTCGGACCATTCTCTGTAAACCCTAGAGATGGTTGTGCGTGAAAATCCCAGTAGATCAGCAGTTTTTGAAATACTCAGACCAGCCCGTCTGGCACCAACAACCATTCCACGTTCAAAGTCACTTAAATCCCCTTTCTTTCCCATTCTGATGCTCGGTTTGAACTTCAGCAAGTCGTCTTTACCACATCTAGATGCCTAAATGCATTGAGTTGCTGCCAAGTGATTGGCTGATTAGCAATTTGTGTTACAAAGCAATTGGACAGGTGTACCTAATAACGTGGCTGGTGAGTGTGTGTGTGTGTGTATATAGATATATAGATAGATAGATAGATAGATAGATAGATATTTTGTAAATAATAAATTATATTCATTTATAATGAAAATGGTAGAGGAATTTTGTTGAGCATTAATTCATACTTATGTAAAGTATATGATGATTTTAAAAGGTTTTTAAAAGTAAATTAAGTGTTTTTGTTTTTGTCACTTGTCTAAGACTCATGTACAAATATTTTGATTAAAATAGGTTGGATTCAATTTTTGGTCTTATACTTGATATTAGAGTCACTGTATAAAAACAAGAGGATTTCCGATACTGCTGAACAAACCAGCAGTCATTTGTCTTGCAGCTCTACCACAATATCAAACAAACCACAACATTTAGAGACTGGAGGCAAAAATCCAAATTCAATTTTCAAACGCTTTAAATCATTGCCCAGCTACATCTCCTCATGACGAGCCTGAACCTTTTTAGACTCAGTAATCAATAGTGTAGAGGCATTGTGACAACATACATCTCATCTGTATGGACGTGCCCGACAGTGGAACTATGCCACCCTACACGCCACTCTATAGGACCCGTGACACCTTCGTCAGACTCTGACATATGCCAGTCCTCGGGTACATTCTGGAGCCTGAGGTACAAACTGTGACAGGTTGGTGAGAAGGTGAGCAGCACTTCTCGATCCTGGCAAAGCTAAAATAAGGCTCCCCACTGTGAGTGCTAGCTTTTGTAATTCACGCTAGGACATTGTCCTTCTCCGGCTTGCTTTTGTCAGCTTCTGTTGTCGTTGAAAGTCTGCTTTGCCCTTCTTGAATTGATGATATGTCACCACAAAAGCCTGTTAGCACAGCCCTGTTAGAGTAGACAGGTGGCTTTGCACAGGTGTTAGATTGTGTGAAGACAGCCTGCTTGCAACTTCGAGAGTCTCTCACATGAGCATGCGAGCAACATGAGCATGCAAGCATTTGTCAGCTGGTTAGAGACAGACTTGAGAAACAAATGAACAGCTATAAGTGAGTAGAATAACCTTTTTAAGATGTAAATATAGCAGTTGTTTCCTAAAGGTGTATATAGCACTTAAAGAAACCTGTTAAAAAATCTGTTTCAAAACAGTCGTTATTTTTTAATTCTGTGTTTATAAAATATACTTAATATAATTTTATCTCGACACATTTATGTAATTGTTATGCACTTTATCAGTCGTGACTTTTTATGTGAATATCAACAATTTGAGGTCTGTCTATCTATCTCTAAAAATATTCTGTTTATGTATGTATGCATGTTAGGCTTATTTCACTGTTATTTAACGAAGTTGCCAAAACACTTAAGTTTACATGAATATTTGATTTATTTAATATTAATGAAATCTTTTTCCAAACAAATTCATGAGACACATGCATTTGATTTTTTGTTTTGTGCAATAACTTAATCATAGATTTATCTATATAATATATTCAATTATGCATTATCATTTTGCTAAAATTCTTAAATCTATATTCTAAAATCTTAATTATTTGTCTGTATACTGATATAATTTTCCTTAAAACACACTGTGTTTTCTTTGGTACAGTCTTTAACAATTCCATAGCACGTTCACAAGGGGGCACTGTTGACACATTAGCGCTGCTTCCATTCGAGAGCTGAAACTTGTCGATCACCTACCAATATTCTAGAAAATAACTTAACAAATGATTCATTTGCAAACGTTTGTTCAGAATCCAGTGCATCTTCAAAGACTGCTAGTGCCATCTGCTGACTAATTTCACTTCAGTGGCAGAAATGCTCCGCTGATCTGTGTTTAAATGAGAAGAGTAAAAACAGTTTGGTTTTAAGTTACTCTATCGGTGGTCCTGTGCCAGAGTGACACGAATCTTATTATAGGCCTACTGACAATATCTTTTAGGATGAAGGGCAGCTTAGAGTGTCCTCAACTTAAAGCAAAGCGAGGGTTGTGTGCAAATAACAAATATAAGCAACACCAGCCAGGGATTCCCACAAAGCTCCTTTGACATTTTGTTTGATGTACCACTGGGTCACTTAACATTTGCCATGAGTGGCACTTATCGACAAACACCTGGATTTCCGAAGCTTTGGTTTATTCAGGGTATTTGTTGACTGTGAGTGCGCTATTCGGGGGACATGAAGGATACGACTCCCTCTAGAACCTTGACTTCATTGTCGTCAATAACAGAGCAGGATAGCGGCAGGCGCTGACTAATGTCATTTAAACAACCAGGCATAAACCTTGAGAGGATTGTTGCTATTGACAAGTTATTCAATATTTAAGACACCGTGGCCTTTTCATTTTGCTTTGCTTGCTCGAAAATTATCGTTAATAATAAAATGAGAAAATATAGTCCCTTGGAGACAACAAAGTGCCTGGTAATCTCATTGTGGTTCGAGATTTTATTGAGTCTCAATGCCTTATTTTTTTATCACCCATTAGTATTTACATTTTCAGATTTCATTTTTCCATGTGATTTTAAGATGCTTCATACCACAAAGTCTTGATTCTGAGAGTCTCACAAACCAGCTTGAACAGAAATAACTTGAATTTATAGTTTTCATGATTCTTTCAAGCTGTCAGTCTCAGGCAGCATCAACGTCCTATTTACCCAAAGCAAATGGACAATCAACATGATTTGCCACAGTTCCCAGATATTAGAAGTTTATTAATCACCAAATGAATCATAAAATAGTTTTTGCATGGTGATGTTTCTGCCAATTAAAAAAAATCTATTAAAAGTTTTGCATTAAGTCTCATTATGGATCATTAATATGCAGCGAACAGCCAGGCCTAATCAATCAAGGTCACTGCACTTATGATGTCCTACTTGGAGCGATGTGGGGATAGATAGCCACCATTTCTAGGTTCTTGTGGAAAAGTGAAACTGACTGAAAAAATGTACAGTGCTGCAGATCTCCCTTAAATCAGTATTGTCAGGCAAGTTCTCACTGGTTTCCATACACCGTGTTCTTGACTTCTGTGAATTTTTTATTTAGTGATAGTAAAAATGATGGATTGTTTCGCAAGATGTTAATTGATGGACTGGAGTCATATGTCATGTTTTTATGAGCTGTTTGGACTCTCATTCTGACGGCATCCATTCACTGCAAAGGAACAATTGAGGAAGTATTGTTATGCTAAATTTCTCCAAATTTGTTCTGATGAAGAAACAAATTCATGTACATTTTGGATGGCTTGAGGGTAAGTAGATTTTCAGCAAATTTTTATTCTTAGGTGAACTATACCTTCAAGTGGACAGTACAACACTATTCCATCTGCGTTTTCAATATCACAGAAATCATTGTTCCCTAACTACCAGGGAAGACCTAATTTGAACTCCACAATATTTAAATTGCATTTCATGCACAGAAACTGGGTATTTTTAGTAAAGAATTGCTTGTAAAATGGTCTCCTGTTTCCACAGGCACTATTCCCTGGTGGACTTCAGTAACTAGCGATAATCCAATGTGGGAAGCAAAATGTATTTGCCGCTCCAGGCAATACAGCTGCATAACATTAAATTATTACACTAAACAATAATTGAAAGAAGAGACAGGGGAGAAACAATCAAAGAGACCATGAGAATCCTTAGAGACATCCAATTGGCTTTGGAATGCCAAACTTATTATCATAATTAAAATAGACCTTTCTGTGAATCGCATAAGGTCAAACTAAGCTCAGGGCGGATACATTTTGAATTGGAATTCATTTATTAATCATATTTCTCTCTTTGAGGGGTTTAAATTTGAAACTCATGCTTTTCTGACCTTGCTGCTGCATTGACTCTTTTGCCCCGCTGTTATACTTTCTGTCAGAGTGGTGTAGGATTTTAGATTAGCTGACTAAATGACACAAATGACTTCACTTCCTCTCTCAGGTCTGCTCGACACGTCCACTTGTTTCTTGTAACCATTGACATTCCAACATTCCAGCATTCATGCATTTTACATCACTGCTCGTGGCGGTGCAGCTCTTATAAATATCTGACAATTACTGATGTGCTTCTCTGTTTGCGGCTGCCGAAAATCATACAATCCCATTTCGTGATGACTACACAGTTTTGCACCTCCTTCTGCTTTCCCTCTGTTTGGTGGCTAGAAAAGCCAGCGATTCCTAATGCGGTGGCTGTATACAGTGCACAGCAGACTGGCTGTATATTGATGAATTGCTCTGATGGGTGAGGGTAAAGCAGCAATAATTAATGCTGGACTTCAGCCTCCTTATGTAGGTTCAGCCAGGTAGAGATGAGAGCCTCCCCTCGCTGTCTTATCTGTCCGACCAACCGAGGCCCGGGGGCAGAGGGGGCTTGTAATAGTGCCACAACATTGGTAGGTGATTGCCTGCTCATTAAGAGGGTACTGGAGTGGAACATAACATTTTCAGTTTCAATTAAGTCTACGAGAGCATATATAATGCATTTTAAGACCTTACTGCATGAGGAGCCTTTTGAATTCACATGAGGTTGTTGTTGATATGACACTGAAATTAGCTCAGCGCGACTGTTTATCAGAGCCGTCAGTCTTGAGTCAGAACACTCAATGTGCTGGTGTATACGTCTCTTTGCATAGGAATGGTGGTCTACAATCCTTGTAATGAGAAAAAGATGCACAAATCCTTTGTTTCAGACCATCAGAGGGAAAGCCAGATAATAAATACAAATAATAGATAGCATTGATATGTCTCATTGTACATTTTTAGTAATTCATAATAATAACATATTATGGAATGCATATTGTGTGTATATAGTGTTATTTTAGCATTATTTATAGTATATTTACTAAAGTATTTAGTAATTTAAGTATTAAGCTATATATATATATATACACACATTTTTTTATAGATATCATTAAATCTGGCAAAATATAAAAATAATCATAGTGCATTAGTACAATTTTTAAAGAAGAATATATATTTCAAATTGTAGCTGATTTATTCATGTTCATTTCTGGTTAAAATTTTCTGATACGGTTCCATCTGAGAGTTTTGAGCGTACACTGTAATACATCACACATGTTCACTGAATTGGGACATCGCTGCGGGGATGACTTGAAAGTATTTTACAATTAATTATTTGTTTTAGGCAGTCAAAAGTAACCGACAGAATGTTGTGTCTTCCTTGCTTAGCATAATTGCCATTATGTGAACTATGGATCTGAAAAATATGATTATGTTAATTCTGACAATGGATGAAAACAACCTCAAGAGCTAACTTTGCGTGCAATAATAGCTTGGTAATACTTCATTACCAACATGGAAAGCATTATTTGTGCAACAATAGATTTGACCTCAGGCTTTAAATTGTTTTGGCACTGTTTTTCAGGAGAGATGACTGTCTGCAGCAATCCATTTAATGCATTTGCATGTGTAGCAATAAAAGAAGAGCATGTTAGAGCTTCAGATGTTTCACGAAATAAATTCACTGGAACCAGCAATGCGTAGAAAGCACATCTTACGTACAAAATTGGTGTGTTCATTCATTTCTCATAGTCATTCCCACTGATTTGTGCATAAAACTCAGGTATTCCAAGTAATTTTTTGTGTTACGCCGACTGATATGGAATATGCATATATGCATGTATAATGGATTGGATTCCACTAAAATATTAAACAACACAATGTTCAACATTATTAGTAAGAAATGTTTCTTAAATACCAAATCAGCATATTTGAATGAGTTCTGAAGGATCATATGACACTGAAGACTGGAATGTCATACGGATATGGAAAATTCAACTTCACTTGCACATTAATAAATTACATATATTTACATATAGATTAAAATTGTATGTGTGTGTGTGTGTGTGTGTATAATAGATGTATATAGATTGTAGATTGTAAGATAACACTGTTTTACAATATTGATGATGATGATTAATGTGTATATCTAAATTATATATTATATTATAGTATATTATATTATATACGTTTTATGGATTAGTATAGTGATGATAATAATAATACAGAATTGTGTTTAATAGTTGAATAATTTAGAACTATATTTATGTATTTATAATATAATACTCATCTAAATCTTTAATATCTCAAACCTTTTAACGAGGAAACAATTAAGCAGTGCTAAGCATCTGCTAATTCAAATAAATCTAAGGAACTATATTATCGGACGATTCAAGTTTTGATGAAATATTTTCTTCTTAATAAATGACCCATGCCACTTTTGACACTGGGATAAGTAATGGCCAAAATTGAGAAAAAAATGTTGGGCAAAACCATAAAACCTTGGAGCGTGCATAAAATTTTATGGACTTATATAAGTGCATAATGTACTGATTAAATCCAAGGCTCTAACTGCTGTCCTCAGCGGTGTCTTGGGGGGGAACAGAGGACTCTCCATTGGCAGGCGTCAGCCGAAAGCTGCCAGCTCCCATCTCTGCCATGTCGCCCTACAATCTAACTAACTTTCAGAGCCCGCTTGACTCCTTGGCTGCTCATCTCCCCTTTGATGTCTGTTCTCTTTAGCCAAAACCATTTGCTCCTCTTCCTTCAGAGCTTCCGGCTGTGCCCTCTTCATCCCTCCTTTTTAGTAGCTCCTTTGCTTGTTCGCTTTCCCTTCATTCAGACACCCCTTTTTCTTTTCACCCTTCATCTATTCTTCCATTTCTCAATCGCTGCTTCTCTATAACTTAGCTCTATCTGGCCTTTATTCTATTACTCTCTCTCTCTTTCGACCCTCTTTTTCTCCTTTTATTGCATTGCGGTCTCTCTATCCCTTATCTCCCCCCTCTCCTCATCTGTTCCCCTCTGCCTCCACTCCAAACTATTCCCTCACCTCTCGCTACATCAGAGACATTTCAAAGCTAGGTCACCGATAGCATTCCTATCGATAGCTGTTGTGTCCTCACCTCTCTAGATCAGAAGTCCAAGAGTGTCTTTCTTTTCTAACGCTCCCGAGGGCAGACGGCTAATCTCTTCGTTCAACCCACTCTGTTCTCGATCGTTTTTTTTATTAGAATGGTCGATTTCATTAAACATGTAGCGACGTTCGCATTAATTACAGCCTTGCACCATATTGGGCATCAGAATGGTTTGGCTGAACATTATCTTCTATAATTGCATGCTTTGGCAAGTGTTGGTGCTAATTTTTTCCCCCTTAGCGAGAGTGTGATTATCTCGGTCTCTCTTCCAGTGAAAGTGTGGTGATTTTATCATGCCGTACCCCTTGTTTGTTAGTCTACACAGTCAGACATCGGACATTGTGTATTTTCCTAAGGGGCCTTATTATCCATGCTGTTTGTGGAGACCTGTATTCATCTTATGTCAATAATTTTGCACTAAGTTTGTAGAAGTGAAACAAATCAACAGGCCAGCACCACTAAGAGGCGACTTCTTCATGATTTACATGTACTTCGGTATCATTTTGGCCCTTGTAATTGGCATGTAAGGGTGGCAACGACTTGGGAGGGTGAGCGCAATCTGATGTAAGAAGGGGAAAGAGGGGGAGGATGGCTTTTCTTTTAGCCAGAGCAGAGGACAACATTAATCATGAGCCGTATCCCAGAATCCCATGCAAAAATGTAGAGCTGTGGTTGAGATAACACGCTTAAAAAAAAAAAAGAAAGAAAAAAACGAGTTGTGATACCATTTATTGAATCATTCCAAATACATCTCCCTTAGGTTCCACCGCACGCTTTCTTTGAATCATACCATCTCTGTGCCTTTGATTTCATTGTCAGAAATGATGGTGCATACTGGTACATCTCTTCTCTCTTGATACTTCCTGAGAGCCTGTGTAGTCGTTTGTCTTCTGTAATGATGACTGAGGGACATCACACACTATCAGTTGGTATGCCAGTCCTAATACTGCAAAGCCGTCTCTGAGACAGGGCGATGTCTCAGTGCCTGCTCCGCTTATTGAATACTGCTCACGTCTCTCTTTATCTCCTGCAATGCATGGTACTGAATAGAGAGCACTGTGATTGTGAGCTTACATAACCGTGATTAGGATGATTACTGATTGTTTTTGTAATATTGTGGGTCATGGGTGAAATTTTAAGATATTATTTAGACATGCTTAATTGGAGAGATGTTTAAAACTGTATATTTTCAAGTGGGTGGGTCATCTGAAAAATTAATCCATTTTAAAAGTGCCACTTGCTATTTTTTGTGACATTTTCTGCATAATGAATAGTGTATCTCCTCTCTGAAAACAAAGTGAGCTTTAGCATAAAATAGTACTTATGGAAATAACAAACTTAAAGAATTTAAGTGTTAACTGAATGTAATTTGTTTGGACACTTATTTGAATGTTAATTGCAATTAAATTAAAATGTATTATAGTTTACATTTATATTAAATGCAATTAGTTATTTTTTTGGCCCACTTAAGTTAGACTCAAGTGCATCTTTGTATGTCATTTCATAATATATAAATATATTATATGTTTATAATATGATTAAATTGTACTGCTGTATGTGTTTATGGTAAATTAAAACATACTTTATAATTTCTCTTTACATTTCATGTAATTTATTTAAATAAATTTTGTAATTACACAATTTAGTACATTTGGTTGTTTTATTTTAAGGTCTCCTTGTTAAAGTGTAATTATACATTTTAGTACTGAGTAATATTAATTAACTACATGTACTTACCGTATGATTAGGGTTTGGTTTAAGGTTACTTGCATGCAATTATGCATAATTTATTGCTATTATAATGGTAAGTACATGTAGCGTGTAACAAGGACACCTTAAAATAAAGTGTTTCTGAATATTTAAATTAACCTCATATGTAATATCAAACAACATACTACAATTAAAGCTGCAGTCTGTAAGTTTTGCCTCTTTGTCACCATCTCTGTTTGAAAACCTGGAATTGCAGTTACATGCGGAATTATCTTGCTTGCGTGGGATGTCCTTTGGCACGGCTCGCAGATGAATCTAATGTTTTGAGGTGAATGTGTGGCAGTCAGTCAACGCACTGGTGTGGATAATCACTGTACTTCAGAATCACAGATTCTAGCTTACGTCTTGGAATATATGACCCAAATAAGAATTTTCACCATATACTGCCATCTGAACAAGTAACAATTCTGCCATGTTTGTTCTGACCAACTGAGGAAAAAAAGCAATAAATTGCATTACCAATGGTTATTAAATCTAACGATCGGTTAGCTCACATCACACCAAACCGTGCAAATTATTATTATTGTTATAATTTATTCTCAAATTATTAATGTTAACAACATCAGCATTGCGTGACTATGGGTATAGAGTATTAACCTGTAGATTTACATTTCTGTACAGTCTAATCAAATTGTCATGCCATTCGAATTTCATATTAAGAAATTATTTTAAACCCAAAAGCAAATTATGCTCTCTTCGATGTAATAAATAAAATACACTCATAGTTATGAAATGATACATTTAATTATTATAGCTGCTGTGAGAAAAGGCTATAAATGAGCCGCCAGGATCCTCACGTGCGAGCCTACAAAAATGTTTACAGACGTGATAATTATGCTTTACCTATGGAATTTTGAACACTGGGTTATGTACACCGTGCTCTGACATGAGATCATATGACCAGATGAATGTTAATCACTTCAAGCTCAAAATACAGAATGAGGCGCAACACTAAACACGACGGCTAAAGACGTCTGTCTGAATGTCATTAGCTGTAGCAGTGCTTCTTATATAGGATGAATTTAATGACAACTTTCAGAGAGCGCAAGCTGTTGAACAGCTAAAGCACAGCATGCTAATTAGAGCTAATTATATGAACTTAGCCTGACCTTCTCCCTAAAGAAGCATTTTATGCAGATGCTTTCTCTTACAATGACTTTTATAAATGTCCACAAGCTGAAGCCTTGTAATTTTAGAAAAAAGCATTCATAAGTTGTCTGGAGCAGCCCCCCCCCCCTCTTCTGTCTTTTGTTTCTCTTGGGAAATGTGATGGGATCAAATTTGCAGACCTGAGGTACTGAATCCAAAATGAACCCCCTACCGATTTTATCATTAGGGCAATTACTCAGTTAATTACTGAGGAAGGTGGGGAGTTCCTCTTCATAATGCCATAATCACACTTTGGATCAAAGTTCATTGCCATGCTTCACTTTTAGACTGTGTGGTCTTTGTAAGATTAATAGAACGTGTTGAAGATATTGTGTTGATATTTCTGCAATATTCTATGCATCCAGACCTTTTTGAAAGAGAGATAGATGTAATTATTTGCTCTTCTATAGTTTCCAGTTGTACATTTATTTTTAGATGTTTCTTTGTATTCATCACTAGTGGCCATTGTTAAAAAAAATATATATATATTTTTATTTACAAGGAACTGATCATTTTGCACAATATTTAGTCGCTTAAAATGTTTGACAGAAAATGTGTATTATCCATTAACAAGGCTGTTGGTGAATGTTGTAATCAACCAATCAGTCAATTGTGGGAATCACCCAGTTAGTCCACAATGATCTCAAAAATGTGCAAATATTGGTCTTCATATCCACCAATCGCTATTTATCACACTAGTTTTGATAATCCCTCTATATAGATTCTATTCAGTAAACATCTCTGGTCTGCTTTCAGCTGGAAGAGCAGTCATAGAAAAGGTGGGGGATTGTGGGACTAGTTAGAGTTCTGATATGATTTAATCATTTCCATATGGCATTTACTTTCACTGAGCAATGACCAAACTTTTATTTGAGTTTCAGTTCAAGACTCTAATGGACAAGAGGCGGGGGACAACGAGGCCTGGCGTTGAGGTATAAAACCGGCGCTAATAGGTAGGCTTATGCCCCAGGGGACCGTCTTTGCCTTATTGGCCATCCATTCACAAGACAGCAGCCTATTTTTGCCATGGACAATCAGGCAATTAAAGTTCCATAACCGGTAGCCATTCAACACAAACGTTCTTCTACAAGAGCCTTTCAGCAGCCGCAGAGCTCTCTTGCTGACATGCCATCATAACAATGATGAATAGGGCCACGCATTTATAGTAGCACAGCTGTAAACGCTAATGAAGGGGTGTTACAACGATTCTGATATATAACTTCTCAAGGCCACATAAAATCCAGCAAAATTATCATAAGCATCGGAGAGGAGATTGAATTGAGTAATAAACAGGTTATCGTTTAGTGAGGAGAAAGAATAATGAAAACCGAATGCATTTCTGCACTTATGAAGGGCGATCCTCACGAGAGAAATGTACTCAATAAAAGCAGAAGGACATCACTATTGTGGCATTAACGAGTACTAATCGATTTCAGTAGGCTATTTTTTTCTTCAAAAACATTGCGCAGCTTAACACAATCACAACACGTTTAGAGAATGCTAATAGTGCTTTGTGAGATCTCTTGTATACAGTACCTTCTAGATCATTTTCACTCATATACAGTACATTTACTCTCATACTACCATGAGTTCAACACTGTACTTAAACATATGGTGCATTGTTTTTTTAGAATGTGAATGTGCAACTTATGTCATAACCAAAATATTTCAAGTCACAAATCAACAATATCTTACAGAGGGCTCAAAATGTATTTGGAAAATTGTCACACTTAAAATATTTTCTTATGCTGGATGTATAATGTAAGTAGTAGTTCATCACAATAACTATGGATATGTTCTGATAATGTTTGACAACTAAAAAGTGATCAAATAGTTGTCTTTTCAATTACTGTATTTATGTATGTATTTATTTTAAAGTATGTCTTAAGTGTCCAAATACATTAAGCCAGGGAAGTAATGCATGAAAGTATTTAAAGTATTGTTACATCATTCATGTGCACTACCGTTCAAAAGTGAAGGGGCAGGATGATTTTCTAAAATAATACTTGTATTCTGCATATATTCTCTAAATTGATCTGAAGTGATGGTAAAGATATGTATACTGTTACAATTTTTTTTATTTAAAAATAAAATGCTTTTCTTTTGAACCTTTTGTATTCATCGCCGAATCCTGACAAAAATGTGGAAAAATTGTATTATAATTTTCACAAATATTAAGCAGCACAACTGTTTTTAATATTGATATTAATAAAAATAAACAACACCTGTACAATTAATTAAAATAGAATACATTTTAATAATATTTCACATTATTATTATTATTACAGCATTTTTGATCAAATAAATGCCCCGGTGTACGTAAGACTTAAAAAAAAACATTTAAAAAAAATAAAAAAATTGCCTACCCTAAACATTTCAATGGAAGTTTATATTCATGTATATTCATGTAAAAATTAGCTCGACAAAATAAAAATGACAAAATTCAATAATCTGACATTTTTTAATACCAAGTCTCAGTCAAAGGTATTTATGTTGGGTAGAAGCTGCTTGTTCTAGTGGTGGAGTATTTATTGCTTCTTTTAATGGTACTTTACTCAATGGTGAATATTTCACTATTGATTTTTTCATGCCTCTGAACAACTGGATGGTATTTAATTGCTTCTACAGCAGCACAGACGTGGGTAGATCTAAAATAAATATCAGACCTAACGGTCTTTGATGTGTTGTACTGTCTTAGAAGTTGTTTTACAAGTTATATATATATATATATATATATATATATATATATATATTAATCTCCTTTCTCTAATCTAAGTTGTGATTTCATCAAATGCTATGGAACTGAATCAGTGGTCTGATCCTGAAAATAAATGATTTGGTCGGTTGAGGTAAGAACAGCCTGAGCCATCATGCAAAGGTTTGTTTCCCTACATTTCTGGCCAACATGCTCTGCTCTATTACTATTCAGCTCTTGTTATTTTTAATGGAGGTTATGCTCTGGCTAGCACAGTCCAATTGAGGAGAGATGGAGCTTGTGATTTCTGCCGTACCTACTGCAGGTGCTGCTGTCCACTGTGAATAAAAGACACATGAGATAGAACAGGTGCATGTGAGGCTTATCGCAGCTAGCCAAGGGTGCAACAGATAGCTATGCATACAAGCCACAGACCAATCTTTACTGGACAGATTATTCTTGCGGTGCTTCTCAAAGTCATAATAAAAATAGTAACTGTAAGGAAGTTTTGTTCTACTAAAACTTTGAAGTTGCAGAATTAGAAGTGGACTTTTTATTTTTCAATGCTGAACAAATCTGAAAGCTGCAGATCTTTGTAATAAACTTTGTGAATAGTAAGTTGGAAGGAGCTGAGAACTTTAAGAGAACTATACATTGGCAGTCAGTTTATTTTAGAAGAGCAGTTGCTTCCTTATTCTTTATGCAAAAATGTATCTAATTTTTGTTCCAAACCCACATGCCATTATTTATTATTTATACAGTATATATATTGTTGTGCTTTAACCATATTTCAAAGATAATAGAATTATGAAATTAAATTTGAAGATGTAACTATAAAAGTTCAAAAAATCTTCAACTAGTTAAACTGACTACATTTAATGCAAATTTAAACTACAATACATTTTAATT
The DNA here is from genome assembly GCA_027422405.1 of Ptychobarbus kaznakovi. Lineage (NCBI taxonomy): Eukaryota > Metazoa > Chordata > Actinopteri > Cypriniformes > Cyprinidae > Ptychobarbus > Ptychobarbus kaznakovi. The sequence continues at coordinate 10,415,136 of CM049800.1, read as the reverse complement.
TAATTGCAATAATTTAATAATTTAATTTATTAATTCAATAATTTAATTTAATTCATGGAGTTTTTAAAATCATTACATAAGTTTGTTTTTGGTAACACTTTACATTAGGGAACATTATTCACTATTAACTAGTTGCTTCTTAGCATGCATATTACTAGCATATTGGCATATCCACATCTCTGAGGTTACAAGAAGAACTCGATTCAAAATTCAGTGTTTAAATCCTTTTTGACCGCTCTCGAACTCCATACGGTAACTGTTTTACTTCGCTGTGATTTGCATGCATATTTATTACTAAAATGCTGGAAAGTAGCCTATTTACAAGAGCAATATTTCATAACTGCTCCACCACAGTGAGTGGGAGCTGTTAAGCACAAAAAGAAGAAAGAAAATTAAAGCACATAAACATTTAAAACGTGTCATTATTATGGCAGCAACAGGTACACAATAGAATAGTAAAATATGTATCATATACAATTTAATACATACACATGTAAACCATACAGCCTTATGTGTAACTTATGTAAATAAGGGGTTGCATTAACTTATTTCTTCTAATCTCCACATTTTAATGACATCCACCATTTTGAGAGATAATAAGCAAGACAGAAAATGGTTTCAAAAGTGTACCTCTTTTTCACAAGGAATAACATGAGGGTGAGTAAAAAAACGAAAATGTTCCCCTTTTTTAAATAATGCTAACATTTTATGCACAAGAAAAGAGTAAAGGTCCTTGCACACGTCCGAAATTTGTGTATGCAGGTTTTCCGTTTTGCTGTTCTTTTTTTTTCTCGTCTTCCTTCCCTATCAAAATGCTTGCTACGGATGCGAAAATGCGGACAATTGAACCTGATCCTTTTTTTTTTTTTTATATGATGGACAAATGTTTCTGAGGTAGGCTAGTGTGTAAACATGATTGACACAATGTGAGGTTGTATTTATTTTTTAATGTGCAAATATTTCGGCTAAGAATTTAGTGTGCAAAGACCCTAAATATGAACAAAATATGGTAGACACATGAACACAGGCCATTCAAGATATCAGCAGATCACTGACTGTGACTCAGTGGGTTTTTGTAACTTGCAGATTCTACAAAATAACCTTGCAATGATCTCTGCAGGAAAACAGAAAACAGCAAATGTGCAGAATTTCTGCCATTTCTTGTTTCTGGTGCAGTAGAATGACAAAGCCTAAAATGTTGTCCTTCTGTTTTAATGTTGGAAGATCCAGCAACTGAAATCATGTATATGTATGTTGATCAGGTAATTTTGTTCTTCGTAACTCCATTTTATGCTTCAATAAATATGTCTTCAATATTAATATTTGTGAAATTTCCGCACAATGTAAGTGTTATTTTAATATTATTTATATAGGCTAATCTTATAGTTTATTTATAGTTATATATATATATAGTTTATAGTATATTTCCAGTTAGTAGTTTTAGTGCTTCAGTGTAACTGACAATCAGAAAGTTTTATTTCAATTAACATAATTTAAAAATATATATATTTTTAGCTTACATTTTATTTAACAAAATAGCCCTGCTTTGTATCTTTTGCTCTTAAATGGATGGTATTGAACTTCTAACTTACTATTGTACAAGCTAGTGAGCATTTTTTTCTTCTAAGAATTGCAGCCCTTTGCCCCATTTCCTCATATCTCTTTTTTGAGATAGGTGCCAGTCAGTCATTCAAGCTTCAAGCTCATACATTGACTGTCTTTACTACAGATGTGCACTGTATCCCGTGCTGCCTCAGCCCTTTTAACGTGCCACTTTTCCTTCAATTTCATCTGCTCCCCGCAATACAGCCTCAATTTTCTGATAAGAGAAACCCGAATTTTGTCAAGATATACTTTTTTTATAGATATAAAGTAGATAGAGAAGGTAGTAACTCCTATAGAAGTGCCCGATGCCTTCATCCTCTTTGTATGAAGAGAATTGTGCAGTCTGCATCCACTGATAAAGTGATTGTAAGTGACAGATTTAGAATGGCTGGCGATGTACTTTTATTTTCCATTGAATTAGAGGCCCAACAGAAGGGCTAGAGAAAGGCTTTTAGACTGACCCCGCTGCAGAAAATCACCAAACCTTTGAACTGCAGTGAAGGCAAGGTCATCTGATCAGATTTGGGGTTAAAACTTGCAGCTCTAGTAATAAACACGAGAGCATCTTATTTCTGAACGATTATAAGCTAAAGGTAGAAGACCTGTGACAGAGATTTGAATACTTCTCCTCTCTAGCAATTTACAGTAATTATTGTGTTAAAGGTATAGTTCACCCGACAATTAAAATTCTGTCATTGATTACTCACCCTCATGTCATGTTACTCACCCAAACCTGTAAGACCATTCATTTTCATTCATTCATGAAGCACAAATTAAGATATTTTTGATTAAATATGAGGGCTTTCTGACCCAGCATAGACAGGAATGCAACTGAAACGTTCAAGGTCCAGAAAGGCAGTAAAGACATCGTTAAAATAGTCCATGTGACATCAGTGGTTCAGTTTTATGAAGGTATGAGAATACTTTTTTTGTGCACAAATCAAAACAAAAATTCAATAATTTATTCAACAATTTCTTCTCCTCCGTGTCAGTCTTCGAAGCACGTTTACTGCAGTACCACAATGTATGCGTGTACATTCCTATAAAGTCTGCGTAAAAAAGTTTTGTTTTCTTTGCACACAGAAAAGTATTCTCGTAGCTTCATCAAATTATTTTTGAACCACATGTCGCATTTTAACAATGTCAAATTAATTATTGTCAGAATTTAACTTTTTGGGTGAACTATCCCTTTAAAGTGATTGTGTTTATGTATCATTCACATTTTTACAAATGAAGAACTAAAATATCTTAATTTTGATCAGAAAGTCATACATTCATAAAGACGTGGTATTAAAAATTGCATGCATTTCAAAATAAATAAATAATTTTCTTCTGTATTTTTGTCCAGTTTGAAAATCTAAACATTCTGATATTAAGATACATTTACTCAAGATTCAAAATAAAGTTAACTGAAGTCTTGTTTTCTGAGAAATTGAACAAAGAAATTAGTTTATGCTTAAAACAAGAACTAATATCTGATTTTGTGTTCAGTGTCTTATGCCGGGTACACAGCACAAGATATTCGGGCTGATTTTGGGCCGATTTCTCCCCTTCCGACAATCCTAGGTAATGTCTGGATTATCTTGGTGGTTCTAAAGATTATCTTCTCAGATTTTTCTGTGGTGTGAGGTGTGTTAAGAGTAGGGTTGGGTACCGAAACCCGGTACCAATAAGGCACCGGTACCTATGTAACCGGTATGTACTAGAACCGAATCAGAACGCAGATTTCGGTGCCATGCCTGAGCGATCGGTTGAAATATTTGTCCTTTGTTTCTCCGAAATGAATGTAAGAAGCATCATCACCGGCACCGCACATGAAAAATAATTTCCCGACTGAGAAAATGCATGTGAACTCAAGTCGGAAAGCTCTAATAATACAAGTCCAACAAATCTTTGTAGTGACGCGAGTGTGCGGTTTTCACATACCAACTTAAAAGCACAACTCTGGAAATGAGAGCATGAGGAGCACTTGCTCTGATTTTACACTTGCTCTGACGACAGCAGCAGGTAGCCTTCCATTAACTAGCTAAGCTAATACATCGATTAGCAATGGGTTATAAATATACTTAATTATTATGGAAATACCAGAGATGGCTAGAATAACACGGATAAACTATACATAGTCGTATATCGAGTGTTAATTGTATTTATTTTATCATTCAAAATGTTTATATCTTCTGTTTAATTATCTCATATCCCTGTCGTAGTCATGAGTTCCGCTACTTCTTTGATTGGATCTTCTGTTTACTTATCCATATCCCTGGATCATGTCTGTGATTGAGGGCGTCTGGCATCCAGTTGAATGAAAAAGACTGGTTTCTGGCACAGACAAGGCTTGAACCTAGTCCTAACTAAAATGTAACTCTTAGCTGTTTTACTGAAATAAACTTGCAACTAATCCTAAAATATATCAGTAACTCTTAGCCTTTATTTTGTTTTAACTCAAGATGCACCCCAGTAATGTTTTTTTTCTAATCCTAAAATATATCAGCATGTTTATAAAAAATACTTAAATGTCCTAATTGAACTATGATCTAATCCTGTTTAGTTTAGTCTAAGCCAGTGGTCTCAAACTCAATTCCTGGAGGGCCACAGCTCTGTAGAGTTTAGCTCCAACCAGCTCCAAATCACACCTGCTTGGAAGTTTCTGGTAATCATGAGGAGCTTGATTAGCTCGATCAGGTGTGTTTGATTAGGGTTGGAGCTAAATTGTGCAGAGCTGTGGCCCTCCAGAAATGGAGTTTGAGACCAATGGTCTAAGCTGGTCTAAATCTGGACCATTCCTCAAATCTGCAGAGTTCCTGCTCTAGAGTTTAGCTCTAACCCTCAAACACACCTCAAACACACCTGCTAGCATGCTAATCAGAGTCTTCAAGATCATTAGAAAAATCGCAGGTAGGTGAGTTTGATCAGGGTTGGAGCTAAACTCTGCAGCAGATTGGACCTCCAGGGAAAGATTTGAGGAACCCTGGTCTAAGCCCTGTCTGTGAAACCGGGCCCATGTGTTTAGTGCTAATGGCCAATCCAATTATTAATTGGTAATTATTTTTTTATAAGTATCGGTTCAGGCACCGGTACCGTTCGATACCCAACCCTAATTTGAGTGACTGAATAGTGAAGAACGTGTCGAGGTGCCCCGATTGTTGAATATTTACGATCAGAAATCCTGCTGTGTGGGGGGAACCCCGAGGACAAACATTTGCATTTGATCTGCAGATTATTACAAAACTAAATCATATCCAATCAGAAAGCGAGCTGACAGAAGATGGAAGCATAACAAACCGTAACAAAAACATGTCAAAGCGCAGCACAAAATGATTTGGACACTATCATCGCAATTTATTACTGCCTTTACCAAAGACTGGGACTTTGCCATTACTTTAAATCCCGAAATCTATTCTTTGAATAATTTGTAATAATTTATACTTGTTTAAGGAAATTACATTTTCTTATTGCTTTTCTTTTTTTATTTATTTATTTTTATTATTGTTTTCTGTTTATTATTGTATTTAATGCAATTTATATGTTATTGCCCTTGCATGTTCTTTGTTCTAAAATTGAAATAAAAATTAATTCTTGTTTATTCTCAAGTCTCCAGAGATTTTCCGAGATTTCCCATGTTCAAATTCGGGACTCTGGTTGAAAATCTGTTGGTGTTTGGTGTGCTGTCTTCGTTACACCGCACACTATAGGAGCAAAATGGTTAAATCTAGGATTTTTTTTGTCTTCGTATGTGGTCTCTCACATTTTGAAGATCTTATAAGATTTTAAAAATCTTTTAGTGTTTTAAGTGAAATATCCACAGGAAAGCAAGACAAAAATACAGGAACATATTCAGTGTGATCAGAAGGTATTGTAAAAGTTTCCCATGACTTTTCCAAAACTTTCTGACATTGGCCTGGAAATATTCCATGGATGACTTATATCCGATGTGGATGATCATCGTTATTCTTCGGTTATTATGTGCTAAATCTCTGTTGCATAATATTAACTATTAAAGTGGATTCTGAATTAGCCATTATTTAGTCAAGAGCAGTGAGGGATTTTATTTGTCTTTTGTTGTTTGATTAACATTAATGACAAACGGCACAGCTTTATTAGGCTCTGTTAGTAACCCAGACAAAACTGACAGTGCTTAAATACTCGCCAGGACAGTGTTTTGTGTGTATTTGACCACTTAAGCGAAACAAGCTTTGCTTGTTTGATTTGGTAGGCAACAGAGGTCAGGCTGAATGGCTTTCAACTCTCAGAGCAGCAGAAACACAGTTATGTGCGTCTCCAGAGGTCAGGCTGCTTTTGAGTGGGCTGTGAATCCTGGGTTACGGCCAATCACTCACGATGACTTTTGATTTGTGGTTTCTGTGATTTATTTACTCATCTAACCTATACACTATACTGAAATGTTTTGCCAATTTCTTTTTAAAGTTGAAAGCCAATTTGAAGCCTGCGCACTAAATTGAGGACAAAAACATAATTCTATTATAAAGAGGATCAAATAGATTTTCAGAGGCATCCGTTCTGTATGACCATTTAAAATCGGGTGTGGGTCGGGTTCGGTTATCTAAATCTGACAAAAATTAGTGCGGGCGGTTGGCGGGTGGACGTATTCGGGTGAAGTTTTGGCTCATTCGCGCATTACTAATTGTGACATTTAAAAAACATTTTTTCTGCTTATCAAGTCTTAGGTTTACAAATCACAGTATTTATAAGTATTTGATAGAACCAGGAGCTTATAAGTTTATATTGCAGTGTTTATATTTTTTAAGCATTTCTCAAAATCAGAGCAGAAATTAAACAGAATATTATGCTATTTCCTCTCTTTTGTTTTCCTCAGTTCCTAGCCTCCTTTGATTTGAGTCATGCTACCTCTGAAATCTGAAGGAGAGAGAAAAAGTTCTGTGCGTCTCCAGGAGGCTGGGCTTTCAAATCCTGGAGAAAATGAAATCTTGCTTTGGCACAAAAAGTAGGCTCCGTTGATTTTATCCTTGTACGTACACATGTGCACACTGCGAGCAAATCACTATGTGCCAGGAGCCATACTGCCCCCTTGTACTTTTGGAGAAAATCTTGCTTTGGCATACCGTATGCTCAGAATAGAGAAAATTATGCAAGGACAGAATCATGTGGCACGAATGATCAAGCTCAAATGACTCCATTCGGATTCACTGCGTAGCCACTAATTTGGGGAACTGACACCAATTTCCAGCAGGCCATGCGTTCCTGCCTGATGCCGCCGCCTCCCTCTTCTTATTTACTCCTCTTAAATGCCAGAGAATCATTGCCTTGCTCTGCTTGGCGTGAGATGAACAGTTTTAATGAGGTCTGTGTCAGTTGTCCACGGTGTCAAGGAGGATTAAAAACAATTGTGTTGTAACAAAAAGGTAGAAGTTTTTAATGCCGTCTTGAATTTCCCTAACACGACTGAAGTGTTTGGCATTGTGACAGTATTTGCAAGGGCGGCGTTGCAAATCTCACTAGGGATGAGTTCCTCCACGAATGGATGAACAACCGTAAGCGTTCCACCTGTTTGTATGGTATATAATGCGCAAATCTATGGGCAAATTCCACATGGAAGTGTGCAGTGCTGTGTCTCACACTGAAGAGCAGTATCAGATCTTGTGTGAATATATACATTACTGCTAATTTGTTTTTGTCAGAATATTATACAAAATAATCTGACTGAATTCTATGGATTAAATTATTTAAATGAGCCATAAATGAAAAAAAAACGGTAACACTGTATTTTAGGGTCTCTTAACTGTTGCTTATTAGCATGCATATTACTAGAATATTATCAATTTATTAGTATTAATTAAGCACATATTAATGCCTTATTCTACATGACCTTATTCTACATCCCTAATCCTACCAATACCTAAATTTAACAACTACCTTACTAATTATTAATATGCATCAAATTAGGAATTTATTGAGGGAAAAGTCGTAGTTAATAGTGAAGAAATGTTACCTATTCTAAAGTGTTACCATGACTACCTAAAAGCTGCCATAGTATGTCTGTCAGTGACATCATAAATCATGTGCTACCTTTTTAGTAATATGCTTTTTATGTTCATGACATGTACATATGGTTTAAAATGTCATGTGATGTAGACATGAATTAAAAGTAATAACATATTTCCCTTACACCTTGAATGCATAAGAGTGTAAACATCTCTCTCATTACCTCAACATTGTATATTATTTTTAATCTAAAGTATAATGTTTTTAGTATTATTATTTTGTAAAAAGAAATCATAAACATTAATTCATAAATATTATTCAGTTGGACCACATGCCATTTTGCAACCTGAACTAATTTGGTTCGGCTGAAAGGTCAAATGATCAGATATTTTATGAAACAGGTTTTATTATGGAAATGGATGAACATTATAATTAAACAATTTACTAGTACTCATAAATTGTAAATAATTATTTACAAAGAAAATCCATTGTTAATATGTTAGAAAGAAGTAAATAAAATAAAAAGTGCACTACAAAGAAGTTAACACAAAAAATCTAACATTGTGTTATTCTTTTTTTGTTAATAATTAGTATTATTTGTTTGTGTAAAATGCCATAAGAAATGTTGAAGTTAATGAAATACTCAAACAGCTTGCTTACATAAAAGCTTATATCATCTTTCAAAGAACTTGATGTAGTCATAAGAGTCTGCAGGAGTCCTATGAAATAATTTCCTGTTTTTGTTTCTTCATGCTTGTTGGTTTCCCCACATATTTTGGAAAGAGTTTTTCAAATATTAATAAGCAGTTAAGCTTGATAAAATATGATAAAATATTATGTCAAACTAATACATTTTTTATAGAATATAATTTTTGCACCTTGACATTTTTAACTTTTGAATGACCCTACGGGTAGCATCTCTTTTCTGCAGTTCCCTTCAGGAGCTCCAAAATGCCATTTGCAATTCACTCAATTCATCAGATGCTTAATGACCTGCTGTCTGTTCTGTAAACTTTGCTAAATTATGTTAAGTTCTCACTTACCCCTTCATCTTTAAAAGCACAAGTGTGAAATTTAGCTGGCTCATCATCAGCATGTTTAACACCATCTGTGCCTATACTTGTGTATCCGTGCACTTTGATGAAGTTTTGTGAACCCTTAAGGGTGAAGGAGAGAAAGCTACAACATGTCTGACTTCTCTAATTGGTGCAAACTGTCCTGATTTCATTTGTTTAGGGATTTACATGGAAGACCGTCTTAGGAGGTTACTGTGCGTCTTGGAAACGCTCCCAACTTAAACCTCTTTAATGAGCCTTCCATCCTTCGGCCAACACGAATGCTGCAAAGTTGTGATTGGATTGTAGAACGTTATTAAGGTTTTCGCCTCATAATAGTAGTAATTTATCCTCTAATATTATTCAAATGAGGGTGGGATGACAGAATCTCTCATTGGTTGAATGAATGGATCCCGCGGGCATTAGTGCACTGAAGTGTCCCATGTGGTGCGGCATGCCGAAATGAGAGAGGTTTGATATCTTATACTCAGTAGAGACATTAGAATATACTGCACCATGAAGGAATGGCACCACTTTTAACGTCCTGCCAGTGGTATATACTTCATCAGCATGCGGCATACTGATTTTATGTCACACTCGAATTCACCGAAAGATCAAAACTATTCCGACAGTCTTTATTTAGCTTGTCCTGTTTGTGCTCTCTCAACCTTCGGGGGTCCTGCTGCTTGAAAGCATACAGCCAAGAGGTGGCACTCCACGCTTATCAGAGGGTCTCACAGAAACTACAGGACTGTAACGAACTGTGTCCCTCGCATACCAATTCTACTCCATAATGGCAAAGCGGCAAGCTGTCCACAGGTTTCCTATTTGTGCATCAGGGTGCATTTCTCGAACGCACTGCTGAGCACTTGCCGGACACGCTGTCCTTACGGAACACCCAAACCCTTGAGCTTTTGACATGAGCGAACATCCAGGTGGGGACCTCACACTCGGCTCCGCTCTGTCATGCCGCAGATAATCTATTTAGAGTAAAGGTTAAAGGCAAGGACACGACGGGCGTTGGCTGGTGTATGTCTCCTCATTAGGAGAGCAACACCAAATCAATCCTTTGTTCACCCTCCACCCGCACAAAAACTCTCTCGCACGGAGCCCGGAGGCTCTCAAGGGGCGCGTACTGTTGATTGCTTATTTTACCTAGACTCCAGCTGGGGTTGTGCGCCATGCTGGCACGCTGTACGGCAGACTCAATCAGCCGCTGCCCTGTGGAAACTCTGCCAATCACTCGACTGCCTTTGATCCTATCCGGCGCTCATGCCATTCCTCTGCACGCTACTGCGCACATGAAAAGATGTTGGCTTTCACATGTCTGCAGGTGCCTATTGCCTACATGCAGTCTCTGTGGCTACGTATTATTGGGACGTGGTGGGAGTAAAAAACAAGGTCAAAGGAAGTAATTGCCCTTGCGTCAGTGCTGCGTACATAAAGTCTACTGTTATTTACCGCAAGGTTGTCCTACAAACTGGGACCACTACGGTTTGATTGTAACCCAAGGAAATTGAAATTATGCGTGAACCTTGTAAATAGTCGCTTGGAGATTACTTGGGCTCAAGCTTAAAGAACCATTATTGTTGAAGAGTAACTGCTCTAGATAATTTAAATTGGGTGCTTAATCTATCTCCCCATCAGTTTTACTGCACATCTATCACAAATCTTAGCACGGCGAATGAAGCACGCAGTTGTTTCACCAGAGTCATGGTGAAGTAGGAGCACTTTTCTGAAAATACCAAGTAATAAATTCAGTGAGGACTGATATTGATAGATGGGGGTTGTAGAAGGTAGAATGTCATAGACAATTCATTCAAGACATTCAGGGGCATACCACCAATATCAGTGACCGACAACATACTATTAGTGTATTTAACTTTAAAGGAAAGTAGCGTGTTGGGACTGAGTTCAGGTGTTGTCGATGAACATGAACACTTGTTTCTGTAGATAACACCTATGTTTGATGGCTTCTTTGAACAGACTAGCTATTATATAAGGATATCAGAACTCCTGATTAGTGATATAATTGTATATGTTTTGGAAATTTACCGTAGAACTCTATTGTAATGCAGCCATGTGATCTTAAAGAGGATATTCACATCCTCACAAAGTCAAATGGAGCAGTGAATACACATTATGAGTTTCATTTGCTTTACAGTTTGGTCCAATAATGAGATGTCTCCGTGAGTTCTTCTTTCTGTTCAGTGTTATAATTGGCTGACCAGTGTAGTGATCTGTGCATTTTTTTGTGTTCACTGGGAATTTTTAAATTCCAAAGTCTTAGTCCAACTCTATTCATGACTTATTATAACACAGAGTCCTAACAAGGGACATTGTCTTTCATGTACATAAGAGTTTTTGTCCAGCCATGACTGAAATGAGGGATAGGATATTTTGCTTGGATTTATTTATGCAGCATCACACTATGGTAATCACACTATCATCAATGACTCCAGCCACCCGTCCCACAGACTGCTCTCTCTGCTGCCCTCAGGAAGACGTCTCCGCAGCATCCGATCCCACACTAGCTGACTGAGGGATAGCTTTTTCCCTCAGGCTATAAGGCTAATAAACAGTCAGAAATAATACACCCTACAGCACACTCCCACTTTACGGTATGCCATGCACTGCACTTTAACTTTTTACACAGTTCAACTGGACTACACGCACACACTGCACTGCACTTTAACTTTACACAGTTCAAACTACACGCACACACTGCACAAATACAAAAATCTGGTGGTTCTAATGCACATTCATGACATTGCGTAGTTTATGTATAATCTGTTGCGCCTTAGCATATTACTGCGTGTATATATGTGTACATAATGTATAATGTGTACATACGGTGTATAATGTGTATTGATAACTGTAAGTATGTCTAATAATACACTGTGTGTACTGAGTATATGTATGTGTATTTTGCACATTTGTCATCTGTATAAGTCTGTAAGTATGTACTGTCTATATGTAAATTGTTTCTGCACTGCCTGGAGCACGCTCTCAAGAATTTCACTCACCAAGGCACATGTGCTGTTGTGATGTGACAATAAAAGTGATTTGATTTGTTTGGTAGCTCCGCCAGCCATGAAATCTGATTGGCCAAAAATTCACATAAAATATTAATTAAAAATCACTTTGTGGATTGACTGTCTTTGTGTTATATAATTTTTGCATTCAGTTTTGACAGATAAATTACTTCTACTATGCATTGCTTTTAAACAGGATGTGTTAATCAAAATGAGCATATATGCAGTATATTATACGCTTAATTTTGATTAGATTTGCTGCATTAAAAGATGAAAGTGACTCTACAGTGTTTCAACAGAAACTCCAAATTCGCTTGATCTTTTGAAATATAAGAGGTCATTGTGCTATAAAAAGTTTTAGAACTCAAAACTTTCTCATTAGTCTAAAAACAGTTTTTTTTTCAAGCCAATCTGCAAAAACGACAAATTGTGGAATGTGCCACTTAATGACGTAATAGTGTAGCTAAACACCACATCCGCCAAAGAAGATCAACACTGCCTGTTTGGCCCCACCCACCAATCCCCTACATGTAGTGTGTAAATGACGAGTGTGGCTAATGGAGGTCTACATAGAAACCAAATGATAAACTTTTTATTTGATGAACTTTATTATTAATGAAGTTCCAGACTAGTCTTTGATTCACTTCATTTTACCATGGATTCGTTTACAAACAAGGCATAATTTGATGCAAGATTTTCAGAAAGTTTGAAACTAAAAGACGATGTTTTGCCGACTATATTGGATCTGACAGTAATGTCACAACACACAAGTGTGAGTAACTGTTTTTATTATGTGAGACATTGCTTTGTCTGTTACAGATCGCTTGAGTATTTATAATCACAGCAGCGTTCGACTGTCAAACATACACAACTGTTAGCCAATCATATTAGTGAGCGTATACTTCAGAGTCTACTATCCGCCATGCCCATTCAAATTGAGCGTTCTGATTAGGGGGGTCAAAATAGGACAGAAAATCGACTATTACTTCTAAATTATGTTTTTTGATGTAAAACTCTTGATGTCATTGTAAGTGGACCTCAGAGAACAGTGCAAAATAAAATAAAACAAAGTCAATTCATGACCCCTTAAACTTAGTTTTATTGAGAAGTTACTATTTTAAATGTATGTGCTTTTAGATGGATTGCATTCTGAGATATATATGAATGCGTTATGATTTATTCTTTGTTCAGTCTGGCAAAAAACGACATATGTTTTAGCCCTCGTATGGAGAAATATCTGTAAAAAATTATTTTTACAGACTGAAATGATTAAAATTCCTGTATCCAGTGCCCCCATCCCCTAAAGAGATATGAGATATATTTCAGTGCTCAAATTAATTGTTTGATGATGAATACATTTGTGAAATGATGACATTTACTGAAGATGTACACATATTGCTCAAAGGCAAATGTGTTTAGTATTGAAGATCACTAGTGACTGAGAGAGAAAGATTTTTATTAAAACTCGAGCGGACGACATATAACTATAAACCCCGAGGCGCACATAGAGGATATTACCAATATTTGTGGTTCGATTACAATAAAAAAACTGTTTACATTTGCTATTTGAACCGCACTGGGGATATTAATTTTTTTTTGCCCTGAGGGAAATAGCTTGATATTACAGATAAGCACTTGACCATCCTTAGATGCCAGTGGTATAAAGATAATATATGCCTCATTCGAGATGATATTGGTGAGTGGGGGTTGTTCAAAACTTGAATGCTAATGAATGTATAATTCCTGGTTCCTGAAATTGACAGACATGGGCGGCCCATCTGGTAAAAATATGTTCTGAACACACTGTTTGCCAATTAGTGTTTGAAAGTATCTGAATGTAATTTTTGAGTCTGAATTGTTGAATGGTAATTAACAGAATTCCATCAGTTCATCCAAATGCCAATACATGCAACGTAATTCTCTTTTGGGGTTGAGAAAACTCCTTTATTTTTTCCTGTTAACATGATGGCGTTGCCATTGACATTGCTTCTCATTTTTATGGCTTCTGCTAATAAATCTGTCCACTATGACAAGAGAAGCTATTTTATAAATATCTCTGAAGGTGACAGAAGTGACCCTAAAAGAATGAATCATAGCAAAGTCATTAGCATTAGATCATGGGGTTTATCTCTGCTACAAATCATCCAGCCCTTTAATCTGAGATTAGACTAGAGAGATTAGAGTTTGAGACCAAATTATGCGTGAAGGAAATGAATATTTCCAGTGGAAACTTAATGGTAACTTAAAATGGCTTTGATTCTAAAGAGCTTGTCTCTGTGTCTTTCAAAATTCTGAATAACTAAATGTCCCTTGGCTGTGTGATTAATGTATGTAATTTACTTCGCCGCATTTTATGGATTATTCATGTTTAGCATACAGTGTACAGCCAGAAGATTTCTTTGACACTAAGCTTATTATGATTATTAACTATAATGCAAATCAAAAAGTGACATAAAAAGTAAATGTAAAAAGACTCAATGAGGCATTCAAGGCATGTATGCTCGTCCAAATAATAATTTATTTACATTGTTACGCATCTTTTAAGAACTTCTACTTTGTGTATATACATATGTATCAAGTATAAATGAAAAGTTTATTAATTTGATCTAAAGTAACAGCAAAGATAAATAATAATCTTTAAAAACATATTTATTATATTCATCAAATAATCTTAAAAAAATATTAAATAGCACAACTGTTTTCAACCTTAATAATAATTAGAATATGACCACATGATTTATGAAAAATCATTTGACACTAAAGCCTGGGGTAAATTCAGCTTTGTCGTCCAATAAATAAATAACTTTCTAAAATACAATAAGTATGCTTGTATGCATATGTAAATATAGAATTGTACACCTAACGCTAAACAATCATAATCCATAAAACTTGCGAAATGTAATTACTTACACAACTAAACATTGTTAAAAATGTCAAAGACATCAATAAGCTTTTTAAAATTAGATTTATTATATGAGAGAGTGGAATCATAGCATCTTTTCTTTTGACACGTGCCATCTATTCTTTATCACACCCCCGGTTCCTTGCTGTCGCCCACAGTTTCATTGTTTTGAAAAAGCTTTCTGCACCAGCACCTTCTCCCAAGTAAGATAATGCTTGTGTAATGGTGTTGAGACATCATATCAAATTTATCATTCTAATGGCTCGTTATACATCTGCCACATCTGTAATGACAACGAGATAAAAACTGCTGCTTGATTTACCTCACTGACATAGTCCATTGGATTTTAGTTTGGGGAGAATATACATAAAGTGAACAGTGGCAGGACTGCAAGGGTGGAAGGGCTGAACCATTTAAAGAGTGCAGAATCATAAAACTTGCCCCAGGGGACAACACATTAACAATAACCCCAACAGGAGTTTATGAGCGTAGCGGAGTCTTTCTCTTATGGAGAGGTCCAAGGGAGAAAGCAGACATTGAAAAGAACTAAAAGTAGGGTGCAATAAGGGCTTTATAGCTAGCCACCAAGATTGGTCCCCTGAAAAATAAATCTACCCCTAGGGTCATTTTCCTGGTTGCATTCGCACTGCCAGTAGGAACTCTGAAGTGACACAAGCCGACTCACAGCAATGTCATTTAAGTGTGATATTTACAGTGTGAATGGAGAAGTGGCTAAACTGCAGTGTTGGTCCATCTATCACTATTGTCCATGTTCATGGTGTTCGTTCATTGAGTAAGTATATGTAAACCGTGTGTTAAAATGGCTTTTTAAAAATAGCAGGTGCTGGTGTTTCTTATGGCATGTGTTTGGCAAGTCAAAGTACACTTACCACTGGTAGTTCTTGTTGTAGGATTTCCTGAAGTAGGAGCTAATTTAGTCCCCCCAAAAGGTGTTCCTATATAAAATCGTTCACAGTTCCTGCGGTGTGAACATGCCAGAAAGTGAGTACTTCCACCAATACTTATAGGAACTATGGAAAAAGTCAGATTTATGTTTTCCCATTTTCTTTTCTGTTTTATTTTTTTCTGGACTGTGTTTTATTAGTTAAATTAAATTAGTTATCAAAAAACGTCTAATTAATTGAAACCATGAAACTTTTTAACAATTTAATTTAAATAAACAATTTAACAACAATCCTTAATTAAATGCTTTTTATTTGATCAAAATCAGTTTTATCTTCCCAAATTCTTAATTTAATTGAAATTTATATACAAATTTTATCCAAAGTGTGTTTTTTTTCTGGATTCCATTTTAATGGTTTAATTACATTTTAATAATAAAAAAAATTCTATTCAACTGAATTTATAAAACTATAACAACGTAACAATTTATTATGTTTTTACAATAATAGGGCCTTATGAAACTCTGTGTTGTGTTTGCATTTTTATGGATTTATGACTTAATACAAATGTATTATCAAAAACTGTGGTAAATAAATACAGCCATCATAGCAATTTAATTTATCATTTATATTTTAAAATGTAATTAATTATGTTTTGGTAAAATCCTGCAACAGAGATGTACCGTTCAAATTAAAACATGGAAGAAACATTGTGTGATTTATTCTTTAATAAATAAAGTAAAAAATATTAGTAGAAGTAGTAGTGCAGTACATTCTACTGTACAATAGCAATATATTTGTCACAATTTTATGATAATTGTGGAAATTAAAGGCCCTATTAAATAGATAGTGTAAGTTGACTGATACCCCAAGGCAAAAGACATCAGTGACCTTTGGAATTGTGTGAAACTCTCTTCTAGAAATGTTGTGCTTTGGAAGTAATTGATATGTGGCTTAGAAATCTCATTTTTAACCTGGTATACATGGAAAGGTCAAATGCACAAATTTAGCTATAGTTATTATGCATACCGTTTACATTTTCTATCGCTTTACAGCCCTACCATCTAGCAGTACGCTAGACACTGAAAATCAATACATGGCAGGCCCACACCAATATAACACTTTTTATCTAGACTAACTTCTCAATCTGATAATGACTTCGGGGCTTTTTCAGAGGTCATGATGAGAGGAAAGTATCGAGTCCTTCCCAGCTCTGGATCAATGCATTTCTTCGTGAATGGAGTGAAAACAACTGATTTGATAACTCTCCTGCTAACAGTTCCAGATGCTAACTGAAAGCAGAGCTATTAGTATAAGAGGGTCATAGCAGAAGTCAAGTACCATTTTTCCAACATAGTCCTTTTTTTGGACAGCTGATGGAGAATCAGAGTGGCTAATAAACACATAGTTTTAGCTGAGTCATGTGCTTAATGAGTCTCACTTCTACCAAGGGTGAAATCCCATAGGCTTACTGTAAACATTGGTTTTGAAGAAACGATGGAGCCAAGGCTACGGCAATCCAATGAGCAACATAAAGTATCATTAGAAAACAGGACAGTTCCGGTGCCAGTTGTCAAAACAGTGCATGACACAATCCCTCATGGCCTGGTGCACAGTTGAGTGGTTGAGAGAAGTAATGGCTTATGTCAGCTTAAACACTTATTGTGTTGAGCGGAATACTGCAGTCAGCCTGACTTGGCAGTCTCAGATAGATCCTCTTTCATCCCCGGAAAAAGGCTGGCCAAGAATTAATTTTCTGCCCAAAGCCGACTGCTGACTTAAAATGGAGGCCGCGCTAGAGGAGCAGTCATGCTTGACATTTAGCATGGTAAACCATTGACCCGCCTCTTGAAAACCACCCATCATGCAGTTTGAATGTACTAGATGCTCGCAAACCCCATAAACTCCATTTTAGAAGACGACATCCGATTTCTGTTAAAGCTCCTCCAAAGTGGGTTTAGGAGTGCTGACTCAGAAGAAGGCTTCGTACTGGTGCTGGTTAGATGTTTATATGCAAAACTACATATTTGACGACGCACTTGTGGTCTATAGAAAAACCTGAATAATTAGGGTCTCCCAGACCCTACTCTGATACATTTCTTGAGATGCAAAATTGTGTTCCGAAAAATAGTACAAACTAAATTCAACAGTGTGCAGCCCTTTGCAGACATATATTTGTCGAATGAGCAGGTTAAAACGTAACATGTGTGACCCTCTCAGTGAAAACCCAGCTAAAGTCGATTTTTTTGTGCTTTACTGTTTTCTACATAAAATCATCCTTCATAAGGTACAGAACATTCTGTGAAAATGTAACCTAATTAAGGCCATGTCAAAGATTTAAATTATAGTGAAATTAATGGTTGAAATCCAACTTTGATGCTTGTTTTCTTATAATTAGATTTTGAGACTTTAGCCTGGATTTCACAGAGAAGGTCACATTTTATTGGCAACATTTTAGTTTGTCATTTAGCAAATTATTTGTGGTTCATTGTATAGTTTTGAATTTATAATTGTGTAGTTTTCCTGATAATAAATTGGGATGTTTTGCGGCACGTTATTATTTGGAATTAAAACTGTTTTCCTGATACATAAATACGAGGCTGGGACATAAGGGACTTTTGGTCCTTCCAATTTATTTATGTTAAAGATTATTTGGAATTAAAACTGTAACAGTTACGAGGCTACATAAGGGACTGTCCGGTCCTTCCAATTTATTTATGTAAAGATTAGTCAAATTAATCAGTGTTGGAAAGGTCACATTGGAAATTATTACAAGTTATTCTATTTAAAATGTTATAATTAGTGTAACTATTTTGATTACTTTATTAATGCAACTAATTAAATTTGTAACAAATACATTTATAACAAATGTTTTCAACTGTTAATTATTTTAAAACATTTTAATCAGGTTGGGTTAACCTTACAGTAGTATTCAACACTACTGTCAGACTTTCAAAACACTTCTTCACTTGAAATATAATTTAATTTTAAACAGCCACCACAATATCAGACTTTAGCACCTCTTCATACTTTGAGATCGTTATGAGGTTAATTATAGATTTAAAATCAAGATATAGGCTAGTTTAATAGCTATGATGCTATTTTTGAAATCAAATATTTGCATTACTAAACACTGCCATCTAACAATGCCTTGAAAAAAAAAACAGTTAAGGACATTGCACAGCACACTGAGTCCAAAATTTTCATCTGAAATTTTCCCTTGTTGAAAAATAAATATGACATCACGTTGTGTCAATCACATTTACACACTCCCCTGAACCTTTCGTCCGTCATAAAAAAATTGGATCAGGTACGATTTTCTGCATTTTTCACATCTGTAGCGAGCATTTTGAGAGGTGTTTTGACAATTCAGAGCCAAAAACACAACAAAATCCAGAATGGCAACGAGGGAGTAAAATCTTTGCGTCAAGTTCACTTCGTCTCGCAGCACAAAGCACCGTAAAGATCCTTGCACACTGAGTTCACAGAAATTGGTTGTCTTATTTTTAATATGTGGCTCTAGTATCACTTGCAAAGCATCAAACTGAGCCCCTGACATCCTGAAGTAAACTTAGAATCGCCCGGGATAATCCCGCTGCTCCTTAATAAGGAGGGGGAACTCTCCTTCCTCTCTATATCTCAGGATTGGATGGACCCAATATTTCCTTTCTTTTTCTTTTTTTTAAGAAGCGAGAGGACACTCCTCACTGCTTGAAGACTCCATTTAGTACTGTTTTGCAAATTCTTTCACAACAGATTAATTCATATGCATCAGACTCAGTGTGCAAGGTTTCTGTGTGTGACGAATAAAAAAAAACTCATAAGAACATTTCGGACTCGGTGTGCAAAGTCCTTCAGTCTTAAAAAAGAATAAACCCAAATAGGAAATAAAGCAGTTATCGAATAATCATGTGTCCTATTCTGTGTCCTAAACTCCTGAAACATTGGTGTCTCATATTTTAGAGCAGTCAATGCAATTTGGGAAAGGAATCAATTAAATCTGTGTATGTGTGTAATTGTTAAAATGTTCATAAGTAGGCCTAATTACTGTAATTTGATTACACATTTTTATCTCAGTAACTGTAACATTACAGTTACATTTATTTTGTAATTCAATTACGTAATTCCATTATGCAATATGCAACAAACTGTCAATATGAGCGATCAATCCAATCTAAGTGGTCTTTACTCACCTTACTCATTGTCCCTACCCACTAATACCAACCCATCATACCTGAGATCTAGTTCATATTGGTTGAACTCAAATGATGTTAGAAAACACTGCATCATCATGATTGCGACACGATCGGATCCCAATATCATATAGCATTGAACAAAACAGTAATGCCACTCTTTGAGGATTATTGCAAGAGTCATGAACACTTGCTCCATAAATAAATGTGATCTATGATGGTTTAATAATGTTTGGTGAACCTACAAACCATAATGCATTCCAAGAGCTCCATGTGTACTGCTAACATGCACGTGGTATTGTTTGGAACTATCTAAAACAATTAGGCTTGTTGTATTCTGCTAGTTGAGACCTTTTCAATGATATATGACTCAATACTATCTGTTAGATATGATGCTTAAAAGATCACATGTCAGGTTAAGTCAAGTAAATTTTCATTTTCATTTGAGCCAAAAAAGCCATTTTTAGATGTCGAAATTTGCATCGGTAATTTTATCTCATGTATTGTAAAATGATGTACTTTAGTTTGAAAGTAGGCATTAATTTAACCAAGGTCCACACACTTTAAAGTTTCTGGCCTTTTCACTGAGCTGCAAATATTCAGATTGTAAAATTACAGCTTGAAGATTTCATAAAAAGAAGAAATCAAAAACAGAAATTCAGATTGTATTGGGCCAAAGGTCAAACTTTTATGTTGAGAAAAGTAGAGATTGTCAGAATAGTGGAACCAATCACACCGCTACTACAATTCTCTGGTACAGTGAGGTGCCAAAAGTTAAATGAACCTTGTGAGAGATGAGACTGAATCTAGTTACCTTTTTTTTGTCACTGACTTTTTGTCCCACGTTAAATGATGCAATGCTTCTTTGACATGTCTGTATCTATATATTGTTTTCATAATAAAAAAATATAAACCAGTGTTTATGCATTAAATATAATAATAATGCTAGTCGACCCTTCTGCTCAAACCTAGTAAGCTGTACTCCATTAATAAATCAGAATACTGATATTAATATTAAGAGAATATGTAACCCAGATATGACTGCGCAAGCCTTTACTGAGTAAAAGGTCAAACATCCTTTAGATATATTCTAGGAGCTTGTAAACAAGCAGTCCGTCAAAGTCAAACTGCCCCCCCACCACTTTTCCACCCTAGAAGGGGCATGGATCTGAGCCTGGAGCATTTGATCAGCATCTTTACCTCTCCTTGTCATCCTCCACTTTGTCAAAACCAACTGTTGTAACACCGAGGCACTGGGCTTTTCAGGCTGACTAGGTGACTGGTGAACCCAGTCTGAAGAGTCCATCGGCTGTCATAACTTTGGTTCATCTGCAGGAATTTATTCTCAGAGAGACAGTGACAGTTATGCAGGCTGATTTTTGTCCCCCTAGAACCAAATAAATCATGTCCAACCTTTGACTGGCTGGACAAGCAGAAAGGGCACACCATCACAGGTCACAGTTACAAGTCGACACCCTGCTGAACTTTATGTCAGTTGTCAGATTGGAAACCTCTGCTACCACTTTGTCACTCAGAAATACTGTTGACATTGCTGTGACAAATTATTTCTTCTTCCAAACCTTCGGAAACAATAGCAGACAGTGATATAAATAGAAATACAAAGTGTTTACTCATGCAACGGAACGAATGAGGTACAACAAAGCTACAACATTTTTAATGCATATTTTTCCAGGCATATGTCTGTGATGTTCATTCAACACAGTTCTCAATTTCATTTATTGTGCGCTTCCCAATTTTCCTCAGAGCTTTTACATCTGCACAAAATGCATTACAATACTATCATTCAAAATACACAGGTCATAACACTTTTCTGCCTTTCATATTAATTAAATAGATAATGTATATTCATCTCCTGGATTGTTTTGTTGCACTTTCATGACAGCTGTCATTGATGAGAGATACACAATGTAATGTGAACATGAATTTATGCCTTTTTATTACATATTTAGACAAGTTATCTCACAAAAGTTACACTTAACATTTATATTTACATTCTGGCATTGGTTCATTCATTTAATTTGTTTCATCTTCCCCCAAGTGCAGTAGTTTACTTGCAATAAGAAATATTATTAAGTGCTGCCTCAAATAAAATTACCTTTCACATTTCATTATTGTCAGCTTATGCAGGAAAATAAACAATTGTGCAAAAAATGTTACATAAATAAATTAATGTCGTCTTTGATTATTTATCCCTGATTGAAGAAATACTGATTGTTAAATTAACTGTACAAATAAATATCCATGGACTTTTGATTCTGTATTACTTTAACTAGATTTTGCCATACAGAATAATTATGAAAGTGGGTACAGGTGTTTGGAGGTAAAGTATAATGCTGGCTGGGTGGTGAATGAAATCTTAAAACAAGTAGACTTAGAAAACATGCATGCGTATTCCTGAACCTTTTATTTTTTATAGCTGTATTTATATCAAGAATTAAAAAATTTGGAGGGCTTTCCAAACAGCATAATTGATGCCTACGCATGGGACTTCGGAGGGAAAACACTACTGCCAGTCATATTATGGGTTTGTTACAAAAAGAGGAGCTAAAATAGTACTTCACAAGGTTTTCGTAGAGTTCAACTGATGGACATTTTGCTCTCAAGACAAGATTCTTTGTGCTACAGAACCTCTCACTCTGAACTGATAGTTATAAATCTGCTCAAAGTTTGCCAAGCGTAGCGTATATTAAACCATCTGCACCTGCAAACGTGCTCTGCTTCTGTAAACTAAATGCTGTGAAATCCCTTGCCTGCACTTGCTTTAGAAAAGTCTATTATGAACTTTTTAAAACTTTTCCAGAAATCTGATTGTTGTGTAAGTTGCTATTACACTGTATCTTTAAGTTGTTGTATAATGAAGAAGCTGAATGGGGGATGGGGGAGTGCTTTAATAGTGCATCAAATTATGTTTTATTTTGTAATTGAAAATTTGCTTTGAACTACTCTAAACGTTTAAATTGTCTTAGTTGAACAGCATGATGCTATGGAAGCCAGTTTCCGCCACTGAAAAATTCAAATATAAAAATTTAATTTAAATGTAACAGAGTAATGTAATCTAATGTAAAAATGTAATTCTGACTATTTTTCCTCGCAATTCTGACTTTTTTCTCAGAATTGTGAGATATAAATTTGCAATTTCGAGTTATAAAGTCCAATTCTGAGAAAAAAAAGACTGATATGTTCTCAGAATTGCGAGCTTATATCTCACAGTTCTGACTTAACTTGCAATTGCAAGATATAAACTCGCAATTCTGAGAAAAAAAGTCAGAATTATTTTCTCGCATTTGCGAGTTTCTATATCTCAATTCTATCTCAATTGCGAGTGTTTTTTTTTTTACAGATGCATCTCAATAAATTAGAATGTCGTGGACAAGTTCATTTATTTCAGCAATTCAACTCAACTTGTGAAACTCGTGTATTAAATAAATTCAAAGCACACAGACTGAAGTAGTTTAAGTCTTTGGTTCTTTTAATTGTGATGATTTCGGCTCACATTTAACAAAAACCCACCAATTCACTATCTGAATATCACCCAATACTGACTAAACTCGCAACTGCGAGTTTATATCACATAATTCCAATTAAAAAAGTCAGAATTGCAAAGATGTAAACTCGGAATTGTGTGAAAAAAGACAGAATTGTGAATGATTTGTATGCAATTACCTATTTTTATTCAGTGTCGGAAATGGGCTTGAAGCATTTAGAATTTAAAATTAGAGTTTTAAAAGTAAGAATACTTAAAAGTGTCTATTGATGAGGCCTCTTTTATGTGCTTCTTTTAAATATGATGTCATCTCTAACACCATTATACATGTGTTTGTTTAATCACTTATCAGACAAGGACACAATCTTGCATGTACAGTATATGATATTATTTTTTTAATCTCTCACTCACCCACCTACATACTCCCTGGTTAGACTCTCTGTTACCATAGTAACAAAGATCATATAAACTTGTGGGGCTGTATTTCAATTTTCAGGTTTATAAATAACGAGCATTGTCAATGACCCTTCAATAGAATTTATATTATGTGAAGATGAAGCAACAAATAAAGGCCTCTTAAAAGGAAATTGCTGTAAGCACCTGACCTCAGCACAGTTGTCTCATTTCAAAATCATTAATTCCTGCCACTTAAAGTTATGGCCAACAGGAAACGTAACTCTTGCATTTAAACAAAATTATTTTTTTTAATCTAGATTAATCTGTGGAACTTTAATCTAGTGGTGTTTGCGAAGGCATAAACATGGAATGAATAGCCAGGTGGCGCATACCAGAGAGTGCCATACTTTTTATTGCATCCATATCATATATTGAATAAAAACGTCGTTTTTTGTTATTATATTGAACTTCAATAAGCATCAGATGTGTTTGTGATTTCATGTGAGTGCAAGTTATTTATTTGTAAAAATTTGTTTTTCATCCATATTTTGTCTTTATATTGAACTGTTGCATATCAACACACAGTAGATGGTGTTTTGTTCCTGATTGAATCAGCATTGTTGAATAAATCAGTCGAATGAATGATTCAGTGACTCACTCATAATGACAGTAGCTCAATTCTTTCCTAAATAAATCAACCTTTTTGAACAAATCGGTTGAATTAATTATTTGAATACTCGCTCATGTAGGCCGCACTTGTTACCACCGACTGGGTTGATGATGTAACCTACATAAAGAATCATTGAAAAGAGAGCTGAAGAATGCTGAAAAAAGTTTGCAGAAAAATCATAAGCAACACAACTGTTTTCAACATGGATTATAATAAGGAACACTATAAAAAATAAGGCAACTTGATGCAGTACGAATTTTGAGTTCTCTCAACAATAGTTTTTTAGTTCTTCTCAGTAGAGATACTTTGTTTAGCCAATGTAAATTTGTTTGTTCATGCAATGCTGATTGCCTTATTTTACTAATAGAAAAAATATTGTCACAGTAACTGTTAACAATTAATGTTGTTGAGATAATTAATTTTTTTTCTGTTTCCTGGAAAAGTCACCACATTATTGAATTTATATTTATTTACAAACAATAAACCTTAATGGATAACTTAATCTTATATTTAGACAACATTGTCTTTGCTTATAAAACAACTTACAAGACTAAGATATCCAGGAAACGAATATAAGTGGCTGAACATTCTCTAGACACACAAACCTCAAGAACGGGTGACAACCAACAAATGTAAAAAAGATGAGCTCTTTACATCACAGCACAACAAATAACTAACAATAATGACAAACCAACAAACAAAAAAAGTTTTAATTAAAGGGGTCATTTGATGAGATTTCAAGTTTTCCTTTCTCTTTGGAGTGTTCGAAGCTGTTCATGCATAGATGAGATCCCTGAAGTTGCAAAGACTAAAGTCTCAAAACGAAAGATATATTATTTTATAAAAGTTAAGACTTGTCCACGCCCCCCTAAAAATGGCTCATTCAAATATACATCCCACATGTCTACGTCACGGTGTGGAGAGAACACCGCCCAAATGTTTACACAAAGAAAGAGGGTGTGATTTTTATTCTCGCTGTAGTATATTGTTGCTGCCGCCGGCGCCATGTCGTGGAGACGCTGTGTTTAGTTGTGAAGCGAAACAACTTTGTTTGGGCTTCTAAAAGAGGACACAACTAGAAATCAGTGATTAAGTTGTATTTACAACCCAAATATTAGAGTGTGTGCAGCACAATTTATAGAAGACTATTTCCTGAACCTGGCAGGAGAGTAGCTTTGCTTGCAGGGCTTCTTCTTCTTCTTGCTTTACGGCGGATTGCAGACTTATTAGTGCATTACCGCCACCTATCTCTCAAATGGACCATTGGCACTACTAATTGAGATTGTAGATAGATGTCAATGGTCCAAAGCAAGAAGAAGAAGAAGAAGACGCGTCACCCCGCCAGCTGTTGTGTGAACAGCTCACAGTTGGACCGGGCGGCGGATCAGAGGTAAAAAAACTATATAAAAACTGTGTTTCATTTCTTGTATAGTATCTTTCTTGTAGATTTTCTAAAAAGGCGGAGTACCATTGAAATACAGCCTCTGCTGGGCCTTTTTCTTTCAGCAAAAGTAGAATCAGTGTGATTGTCCAGAAAAGAAAAATGACATAGAAAGAACTTCAATGTTGAAGGTTGGATGAGTTATTTACTGAGAGAAAAACTGGTGGTTGTTTTGGTATTCCCAGGAATCTGAATGTCTCTACTGCAGCCACAGTGCTGTCCATGATGGTGAGTGGGGGGAGAGCAGGGGGGTTCCTCCTGAAGTCCACTATCATCTCAACAGTTTTGAGAGTGTTTAGCTCCAGGTTGTTAAGACTGCACCAGACAGCCAGCTGCTCCACCTCCTGTCTATAAGCAGACTCATCTCCATCCTTGATCATGCCGATGATTGTAGTGTCGTTCGCAAACTTCAGGAGCTTGACAGAGGGGTCCTTTGAAGTGCAGTCATTGGTTTAGAGGGAGAAGAGCAGTGGGGAGAGAACACATCCCAGAGGGGCGCCAGTGCTGATGGTGAGAGTCCTGGATCTGAGTTTGCTCAGCCTCACTAGCTGCTGCCTGTCTGTCAGGAAGCTGGTCATCCACTGACAGATGCAGGTGGGCAAAGAGAGCTGTGTGAGTATGTCTGAGAGAAGGTCAGGCATGATGCTATTGAAGAATGAGCTGAAGTCCACAAATAAGATCCTTGCGTAATTCCCAGGTTTGTCGATGTGTTGCAGGGTGTAATGCAGTCCCATATTGACAGCGTCATCCACAGACCTGTTTGCTCTGTAGGAAAACAGAAGAGGATCCAGCAAGGGTCTAGTGATATCCTTCAGGTAGGCCAGGACCACTCTCTCAAGTGACTTCATGACCACAGACGTGAGAGCGACTTTTGGCATTAGAGGAAATTACATTTAAAAATATAGAAATAAAAACAAATACATTTTAAATTGTAATAATGTTCACAATATTACTGTTTTTGTTACATTTGTTGATTAAATAAATAATTGGTGAGTATAAGAAACAAAAATCGTATACAAATCTTATGACCCCAAACTTTTTAACAGTTGTGTATGTGTCACTGCAATTGTATTACGTTTGAAATATAAACCGGAGAATAAAATGCACCAATGGCAACAGCAATGAAAACAAAATGTTAAAAGTAAAATTGGCTTTAAAAGTCTTTCAGGCTTGAGTTGGCTAATTTCTTTACTCTTAGAGTAACTGTGCAGCTCTTCATTTTTCCTTAAAGACTCTAACACTTTGCCCTGTTATCACCTTGCTATTTATCATCTCCCATATTGTACCACAGTTATTAAAAAATATATTTTAAAATGCAGTTTGTCATGTGACAACTGTCCACTTGCATATGTAACTTTGTTTACCTAATTATGAGTCTGATGCAATGACATATGGACTGTCAAAAGGCTTATACAACATCGAAGCATTTGCGCAAACCCTCTGCTACAAGGTAAACACAACAATTCAATTTATTCTGTTGTTAGTTTTTTTAAGGTTTATTTGACAAGGACAATGCACATCAATAATACATAAATGTACAATGTGCCAGAATTAGCCAGAAGGCTACTTTGCATCTGCAGTCCCTGGACTGATGGTAAAATTGTCACCCTAAAAATATAAAACAATTAATAAAAACATAACAAATACATGTTTCAAAATACATCTAAGAATTACACAAATCATAAAAAATTAACATCCTTTTAAAAAGTATACTACACCTAATACCAACAGATCAATACCAGCTCACTCAAACACATATAGTACATAGTCAACAGTCAAACAAAATAACCAATATATCACTAATCCATAATAGCAATATGCAGGCAAAGACAATTTAAGAATGTGGACAAGTAACCGTATGAGTGATCATTCAATCAGTACTCAAACAAACAACCTTGTGTATATAGCCCAAAATGCTCAACTAGTGAAACAGACAAAACAGGAAGGCAATGGAATTTGTTTTGTAAAATTAATGTTGATAATACTGACTCTCAATTAACCACTTCTTTAAGTGAAACTTAAAAGAGGCATAAGTATTAAGATTTGTAATGTTAGATGGGATGGAATTCCACTCACGAGCAGCCGTAACTGAAAACACTCTTTGACTAAATACACTTTTTCTTAAAGGGGCTGTACAATCACCTCTTACTGCACTTCTCGTTAACCTATAACCATTTGGTGCTACGTTTACAAACTGGTTCAATACAGGAGGAGCCAGTCCATGTTTAATTTGATACATAAGACAAAGATCTGAATATACAATCAAATTTTCCCAACTTAATATGATGTATTTTTTTTTAAATCACAATGATGATAGTGTATGGTTTTCTTATCTAAAACTTTCAAAGTTTGTTTATATATAGAGAGAATTGGTTTGAGAGAAGTATTACTTGCTTGTGACCAGGTTGTCAAATAATAGGTAATATGTGAAAAGATCATTGAATGCATAAACATCTTTGCAGCCTTTGTTGACATACAGCTACGGGTATATTTAAAATTTGCCAAGTTGAACTTAATGTTATTGCAAAACTTCTTGATATGTGATCTAAAAGTAAGATTGCTATCAATATATACACCCAGGTATTTCAAATCAGAGACAACTTGTAGTCTCTCCCCATCTATGACTACATCTGGCTCTGCACGGCAGCTTTTAGATCAACATAAAAACATACATACAGTTTTCGATAAATTTAGTTGTAAGCAATTATGCACTAGCCATTCTGTGATCTTTAACATTGAGTTTGTTAACTGAACAGCAGATTGATCTGCACTATTAGCATGTACAAAAACTACTGTGTCATCAGCATACATCTGGATGTTAGAATTAAGACAAATATTTGGCAAATAATTTACATACAGAGAAAATAAAAGTGCCTTTACCCATGGAACCTTTTCATTTTAATGATATTCTCTACTGAATCAACAAAATATTTATTAAGAGCATCAGCTCTTTGGTCGTCTATTTCCCCAAAACAGTGCTAATACTGCTTCTGCCTGCCATCTGCTCATCACAATTCCCACATTCCGGCTACTTCATTACGCTTGGACTGAGATAAGCAAGTGACACCAGACTGTTCTGCCATGAATAAAACATCAATAACATTCTTGTCCAATCGATTTCCCATGTTCATCTGCGCGGAAATAGAGATCGCCTCATTTCTCCACAAGAGAGTACAGTACGTCCTCCTGTACAGCGGCTCAGTATTATCACTTCCTTTGAAAAACTGCACTCCTTTGAGACGCCGTGTAGGGTTGCCCTCACTGTGCCGGAGCTCTGAATAATTCAGTCAGGCCAGGAGGACACCTGCTGTCCCATCAGCACAGCTGGGGCCCTGGATGCTCTCCACAGCTGCCCAGACACATGTCTGCACTAATTGCAGTTTGGGGCAAGAAAATGGTTTATTCTCCACAAAGCTCAAAGAAAAAATATAGACAGACAGTGAGAAAGATGAAGTGAGGGAGTAAGAGGCATTCTACATCTCAGAATAATCTCTGAGGGACGATTCCCAGTGCGTTGATGCTGAGCGGGACTTGCTTTGTATTGATCTGAGCAGCTGAATCAATTAATTAGGTCCTCATCTTCTGGACTGACGCAGCTTGGAGGAGAACCAATAGGCCGTGTATGATTTATTTGTGCTTGGAAAAAGAATGAAAGTCAAACAAGCATGACCTTGACTCAATCTCCCCTCTTTTCACACAGATTTGTATTGTGTTACCGTAAGTCAGAAGAAACAAGCTCTCAGGAGGATACTTGACATTACATTTAAGCATTGACGTTCCAAAGCTGCAAACAAACATTTTTTAAACGAGTCATTCTAATTAACAAGTGGCTTTTTTTCTTTCCTTAAGCAAAACTAATTGTTCAGACTTTAGTATAACTTAGCAGTGTAGCTCAGACTTTATTGGATTGACTGTGCATATATATGAAACTATGCAGATGTATGAATATTTTTATGTCAATTTGAGATGTTATCTCGGAGAACGAGTTTTCATGAGAGTGAGTTCTCAGCTGATTATTTTGGACTGTTCTAGTGTGTTGGACTAGGTGCAAAGCTCTTTATTTCTGATGTGTTGTCGGCATGCTCTTGATTTTCATCACAGCAATTTGACAACTGCTTTCTCAATGTACCACCCATCAGTCTAGGATGTGCGTCCATCCACCGTTACAGGGAGAGAAGTTCTACTTTTAAACTGTCACAATGGCACCCAGACTGTATGACATACACAAGGTGCTGATGAATATGTATGCCATAGCATATTCACAAATAGGGGTGTGCAGTCGATGCATATGTAATCTGAATCTGTTGAAATGACAATATTCATTCATATTCGTATTCAGATAGAAAAAAGACTATAAGATGTTTTAGATTCTGTTTATAGTAAAGAAAATATGTACTCATAAAATGTGAAATGTGTGTGTGTGTTGTGTGTATAAATATACACACTCACGCATATATACTGTGTATATATATACACATACACACTCTTAAAAATAAAGGTTCTTTATTGGCATCAATGGTTCCACAAATAACCTTTACCCATGGAACTTTTCATTACACAAAAGGTTCTTTACAATGAAAAAAGTTATTTAGGTTATCAAAACGTTCTTCACACTAAAAAAAAAATATTATTTTAAGAACTTTTTTATGCACATTTTCATCTACAATGATAATAGTGGTTTAATTAAAAAGGATTTAAAAATAATTTAAAACAATCGTAACATATGAATAAAAAAATAGACAAAAAGTAAGAAAATTGATTAAACATTTATTTAAAATGTATTAAATCCAAGTAAAAAGAAACGCAATGCTTTCTGTCTGTCTGTCTGTAGTAGGTAGGTCGGTAGATACTGTAGATAGGTATGTAGATTGAGTGATTGATTTTGTTGCATTGTATTTTTTAAATGATTTTGATATGTTCATTAGAAATATCACTTTATCCTTGTGCTTAACTTGTGTAACCAATACTTTTCAATAGAAGTCGTTATTCATTTTGAAGTCTTTTTTTCTTACCATTCCAAATAAGGAATTGCTGATTCCCAAACTTGCCATGCCTGTTTTATTTGGGTCTTTTGTAATTAGGTAACATTTAACACTAGATTGCATCGTAAAACCTCGACATATGGCGACTTGCAGGGTGCTCCTGGTTGGTTTGTGTCAAAAGTTTCTTGTTAGCAAGTTTTATGTTCCCTCTTTTCCCTGTTCAGCTGAGGCCTTCAGTCCTGAGGCCTGCAGGTGTGTAGCATCCGCAGAGCAGATGTGATTAAAAGGTCTGTGCCACGCCGGCACCGCAGCGCTACATGTAAGAAAGCACCTGACCCTTCCATCCTCTCCTGTTCATGTGACCCAGTTCTAACCTCATTTATGTTGGATCCCTATACATTTCCTCTTTGCCAGTGCAATTGGGATTGCTATTAAGCAGCATTCATCAAATAATTACACATAACTTGGGTGGTGTGGTTCTGGTGAGCTGTAAAATATTATTTTATTTTTCAATTAATGCTCTATAGGTGGGTGGTTTTGGGTTTGGTTTCCTATCATAGCAGATGACTGAATATAAAGCACTTGCCAATGCTGTCGACAACAACTTGAAATGGAAAATGAAAGCAAATCCCAGAGGACCCTTCTATATTTTGTAAATAGGCATGCTGACGTTCATCTAAACGCCAGCCAACACCAAAACATGCAATTAATAGATTAGCTAGGGACAAAACACGGCCTCACAAGAGTGAGAGGAGGAGAATTAAGGCCTTTTCAAGCGGATAGTGACATATCGAGAGTTTGAGGCACAGGTCTAGCCCAGACTAATGAGGAGTGATTCTGGGTTAGCCTGAGATATAATTACTGCATCCACCTCTGCTGCTCAATGAGCCTTGGTCCTCTCGGGAACGGCCCATTTCCAGTCGGTAATAGGGAGCGAGGCTGAGGTTGGCTGATCAAATTGTCTGCTCAATGGCAGGTTTTTGCTTTCCTGATTGTCCCAAAAGACTCAAAGAGCTTGACCCGTGGATGTGTTTTCTCTCGTTATCGCCAAATTTAAAAGCCAAAGCTCTCCCCAGGCATGCTGTTTGTGCTTCGGCCCTCTTCCCTGCGATGTTTGATTTATGTGAAGCCGTTCAAAGACGAGTCCATAATGAAGTTCTTGCGAGCACGAAAATGTTGGACTCTGAAGAGTCGGAATAAAAACGCATACATACATAACTGGTCCATCATTGCCTCAGCGTGTAGTAACTTGACTAATGTGTTGTGGAAAGAACAAGGGATAACCCAGTTTACCGTGAAACCCACCATCTGGAAGCGTGTCCCTGGTGTTTGTCTCTAACACGGGGGACAGGCGTTTGAATATGTAGGTGCATTCTGCACTTGACCTGATCCTTGCATGAGAGATGTGCTGCAACGCACGTGTTTGGGAGAGAACAAAACGAGTGAAAATAAGCTTGTCAAAATTTCATGAGGAAAGTTTTTTTAAGATGTCACTTGGTGCTAAAATGCTAGATGAGTTAAACAAATTGAGTTTAGATCTTATCTGGGGCTTTCATCTACATGTATAAGTTTGTAGAAAAGATAGCGCTTTATTTTCTGCATGTCAAGTAATTGACGTTTCTCTGTGAATGACCAGGCGTTTCTGAGAAAGCTTGTCACAGGGCAAACTATAGAATCGGGCAGATGGTTTACATTGTTAGTGGAAGTTTATCAGTTCAAGATCTTAAATCTATTTTCCTTGCTTTCACAAGTACAGCACGAAAAGCACTGTCCCGTTCTCCCATCGACCTTTGTCGAGTTGTCATGACAACATGAGCAGGGGACCTCTGATTCCATGTCATTGCCTGCAGATCCCTTTGGAATTAAGCTCAGCACCAAGGTCCACTGGATTCTGCTATTACAATACAAGTTATTCATCTGCAGACCTCAAATCCAAAGTTGTTTGTGTCTGTATTGAATAATTTATTTTGAGATTTACTTAAATTATGTTTTTAGTATTAGTTATCATCATTAACTAATCATATTTATCGAGTCAAAAATGTTAGGGTGAAATAACTGTCAGATATCACAATGAAGAAAAAAGGCATTCCGAAAATGACATAATTGAAAGAAAGACCAGTACTTTGGCATATTTTTTATTTTATTTCACAGAAATGACAGAAAAACTAATAATACAAAGGTATTATGATATTTAATATAGTTATATCACCATGACATTTTGGAGACTAAATAATGATAATAATGCTTAATGTATCTGTAATGCTTTATATATATATATATACACTCACCGGCCACTTTATTATATACACCTGTTCAATTGCTTGGTAACACAAATTGCTAATCAGCCAATCACATGGCAGCAACTCAATGCATTTAGGCATCTAGATGTGGTGAAGACGACTTGCTGAAGTTCAAACCGAGCATCAGAATGGGGAAGAAAGGGGATTTAAGTGACTTTGAACGTGGAATGGTTGTTGGTGCCAGACGGGCTGGTCTGAGTATTTCTAAAACTGCTGATCTACTGGGATTTTCACGCACAACCATCTCTAGGGTTTACAGAGAATAGTCAGAAAAAGAGAAAATATTCAGTGAGCCGCAGTTGTGTGGACGAAAATACTTTGTTGATGTCAGAGGTCAGAGGAGAATGGGCAGACTAGTGATAGAATGATGAAGAATGATTGGTGTTTGGTGATGAGTTTTTGACTCAAGGTCTGCATTTAAAGTCACACCAGAGGTGTTCAGCTTGGATTAAGACTTGGCTTTCTGCAAAGCAGTCAAGTTCTTCCACACTGACTGAATCATAATTTATCTTTGATCCTTGCCTTATACACAGAGTTACTGTCATGTTAGAATAGAAAAGGGTCCTGTCAAAACTGTTGCTATAAAATTAGAAGCACACAATTCCCTAGAATATCATTATATGCTTAAACTTTAAGATTTCTACTCATGGAAATTACTAAAGTAGTCAAACCGTTCATTAGAAGGGGTGACCCAATACATTTGGCAATATATATATATATATATATATATATCTAAAAGTGTAGTGCTATATAGCACTAAAAGTGGTTCTTTGGCTCGTAATCATACGGGAACCACTGTTGGTGCCGTTTAGCACCATTCTTATGGTATTACATAACACCATTTGACAAAGGTGCTTTGTATCTTTAAAGATATGGTGCTGTATAGCACCAAAAGTGGTTCCCATATGATTAAGAGCCAAGAACCACTTTTAGTGCTATATAGCACATTTATTTTAGAGTGTGTGTGTGTGTGTGTGTGTGTGTGTGTATATATATATATATATATATGTATGTGTGTGTGTATATGCCTTTCAAAAGTTTGCGATCAGTAATATA
The DNA here is from genome assembly GCA_027422405.1 of Ptychobarbus kaznakovi. Lineage (NCBI taxonomy): Eukaryota > Metazoa > Chordata > Actinopteri > Cypriniformes > Cyprinidae > Ptychobarbus > Ptychobarbus kaznakovi. The sequence goes on along the minus strand of CM049800.1, from coordinate 10,381,133 downwards.
AAACTAATATTGTGAAATATTATTGCAATTTCTGATATTGGTTTCCCATTTTAATATACTTTAAATATAATTTTATTTCTGCAACGCAGTGCTGAATTTTGATTAGCCATTACTACAGTCTTCAGTGTCACATACAACTTCAGAAATCATTCTAATATGCTGATTTATTATAATTTTTAGAGCCTGTGATACTTTTTTCTTTGATTCTTTGAAAAAAAGTTAAAAAGAGCAGCATTTATTCTAAATACAAATATTTTATAACAATATAAGTCATTACTATACTTTTTTATCCATTTAACACATCCCTGCTCATAAAATAAATCAAATACATACACTTTTGATGAGTATAATAAACTTCTTTAAAAACATAGAAAAATCGCACTGATCCCAAACTTTTGAGCAGCAGAGAATACTGTTTTACTGTATATACTGTTTTTTATTTATTTATTTAAAAAAACTGCCTTACAGCTCACTCATATTGGGAAGTCATGTGGTCCAAACAACATACAATACAATAATAACAATAATAAAAAAAAAAAAAAAAAACATAAAACAGCAAGTGATATTCTAGAGAGGAACCCTGCAGAACCCTTTCCTCCTTAAGTAAAGTTCCTATAGACAGCAGAATATAGTTAAATTTGAAATGATAAAAAATACAAACGATTTATAAATGTCAATGTGTCTCTGGCGACACGGTTTCCTTGCCGAGCACTGCAATTATCTGTAACCGTGTTGTTAATTTAAAAAAAATTGAGAATTATGAATAAATCGGGTATGGTTTAAATGTCTGCTGTCAATTTTCATTTTCATAATTTGCAGTCGATCCAGTCATAAAATAGGAAAAGGTCATCTGAAATATATTGGAAGAAGATGAAAAGGCTCCGCTGGCATCACGTTTTATATCCCGCTCTATTTGCACAACACAGCCGAAGATGCCGGTAGCAGCGTGGAGTCTTTGTCCGTGGATTACGCTGAGCCCGGAGGTGACACGTAAAGGTGACATAAGGGTGAGAATCTTCATCTTGTGCGGATGGCCGTAGCGCCCCGCTGGCTGAGATGAGTATCATCTGAAAATCTCTACGGTCGAGTAAAGAGCGTGCTCAGAAACTGCCGTCGCCTAACATTCATCATCCACCACATTCAGTCCGGAAGAAATATGCCTTTGGAGCTGCCATCTTTCATGGGAGTCACCGTGTGAAGCCACCATTTGTTTTGTGGACATAAAGTTCCTTTAATTCTGCTGAAAGAGTCACAGAGCTGGGAGGCCTGTGGATAAGTACTTCAGCCAGCAGGGTGATTTGCCATTGGCGTACGTCATAAACCACAACGTTAACGAGCAACATATGCTGCAGAAATGAATCTTAGGTTCATCAGGTATTCAGGGGTTTGTGCTTAAATGAAAAAAAAAAAAAAAACATTGATCTTGTAAGAGGGGGGAAACTTGTTCAACCAGAGCCGAAATGTACAGATGTGATAAATAGCTCAGAGACCAAATATTTTCTGTGGAGCTTCTTCATTTAGGTGAATGTATCTTTCAACAGAATATAAGGGCATTCATTTTAAAGACTGCAATTAAAAAGACAGCTAATTTAAACCATTTGATACATTTCTTGAAATATACTCACCAAACATGCAGAAAAATCTGTCAATATTTTTGCAAAAAACAGCCATAGCGTTTAGACCTTCTCTGAAAATAGAGCACACATTTATGTTCGTCCTTTATTCTTGAATCTTTTTCCCAATATTGAGAGCAAGATTCTGCCCTTGTATCAGAGCACTCAAGGCATGTGCGGACATGTGAGGACACGAGCCAGCGTGACAGTGAGAGACTTGGCTGCTTCTACGTGGTCTGCTGGAATATTGACAACTCTGAGATAGATTGGTATAATGGTGAAATGATTGATTGGCACCTTGTGGAGGGAAAAATGTGCATGTGATGGGAAGAGAGATAGGGATAGAGAGATTTAAAGCTGAAGATGAAATTTCTGCACCACTAGCGTTACCAAACTGAATTGAAAACATGATGACTGTTTTCAATCTGGTTTCCTGAATGCTCTCCGTCATTCATTGTTCAGTTAACAGATAGACCCGCCTCTCAAAAATTTTTTTTTTTGACAATGCACTCAGCTATATGTCAATGTGAAGTTTGATGAATGCAGTCATTGAATTTTACAGAATCATTCATCTTCAATAGGACTGGTTACATATAACTGAAATGCATTTAGATTAGTGAGCCATAATCTGTGACATGATTGGCAGAGAAGCCAAAAATTATTTTCAGATCTCTGATGAGAGAGATACATGTGTAAAATAGAATGAAGACTGCATTTTTTAAATGTAGTTATTTTTTTAGTACTTTATGGAAAAGGTTGAAGCATTCCATCAAATTTTAATCATAATCACAAAGATATTTATCTCACATATGGACTGTGTACAAAAAATAAATAAAAAATTATATATAATTATATATATATATATATATCGGGTTCTTTAATGAAATGATGATGAATGAAACATCAGTTTGACCATACTGTGACCTGATGTACTTGTGATTGGTTATTTGATTGCTTTAAAATTCAATGTCACCATCAGGGCAACAAGATAGTCCTCAAAATACGCTCCCAACATTAGCATTCAATAATCGTATTCATGTCATTGACAAAACGGTGAATTGACAGGGAATTTCAATCGCTGTGGTTGTCAGATTACCTGTAAAGGTCAAAAGTGGCAGTCACAATATAGAAGTGAGGAATATCATCTTAAAATGTATGTAAAATGAAATGGTATAAATATGAGGGAAAAGATCCCGTACGCCTTCAAAAAAGCTGTTATTCTTTACCTTTGAAGAAGATCATGAGTTTCGCTCTTTATGTGAAGCGTATCAGCAGGCTAAAAAGTTAACAGTAAATCTATAGCGAGACTACCAAGCCGTTTGATATAAAGATATATAAATATATTCAGCTAACCAAAAGGAAACATTCACTGTAACAGTGCAAAGTTTCCAAAAGCAGACAGGGTTTATATCTTACACCTCTTGGGACCTCGTTCTCTTGAAGGGAATACTTTACAGGCATTACAAGCAAGCACAGTTCTCCTGGGATTCCTGCACAGGCAAATATCACTTTGCCTCATCCACATTTTTTCATTGCATAAAAAGATGGAAATATGCACAATGCCCTGATTTGCAAATGCACTTGTAAGTGGTCGTATGTTACACACTGGGAACAGAATTTATGGAGTAAGTAGGCCTCAAACAAAACAAGCTGCCTTTGTCTATGCTACTACTGTGCTTAACAAAATACAGGAAGAAAAATTATAACAAAAAATATGAGCCTCAACTGAGGAATGTATGTCTTGGTCGGAGATTGTTCTGGTTTTTATATTTAAAAAAAATCTATATGTCAAACTCATATCCGAACAGACATCCTAATGGCTAGTTATGATTGACCTTCCTTGACCTTCAGTTGTAATGCATTTGGACTACTGCGTATGCTCTGAAAAGACTTTGCCTGTGTTTTCCAGATTTTCATTAGTAAAAATGGCAGAACTACTATTACACTGACCCTTGAGAAAAGAACTCATGCATTCAAGTGTGGCTGTGTCAGAACAAATATGACACCTTGTTTCTTTTGCAACATCTCTGTGTAATAAAAAGAGTTCAGAAACAAAAGCAAAAGTGTCACTCTCCTCATAGTGTCTAATAATAATAAATATTGTGTGTGTGTATATATATTAAGCAGTATATTAACTTGAAGTTGTTAATACCGTATAAACATTTTATATTTTTTTTTACACACACGTATATTTTTAGATTTAATATTATTTAAACTGTGAATATTGTTACCTAGACTCCTCTTTATCATTGCTTTACACAGCTTCTCCCAGCAATTTATATCTTCTGTGGCTGCAGCAAATTAGTGACTTGTGAATTTGTCTCTTTGCAGTCACCTCTTGATTTCACAGTGTGGCCAGATATGTGTCTGCTGGCTGTCCTCCTCATCAGCTTCACCTTCCCCTGAAAACCTGCCCTTACATCTGCTAATTATGCACATAAAAGTACTGCACTGAAAACGAACTCATGCAACGCACATCTCCAGCTCATCTAACATATGCACCTGCTACTGTAAGCAGAAACTGTCACATTATGTCACCTTTATTAACATATTTCTTCAAAAAAGCAAAGGGAACTATAGAGAAGCACCTTGAATATAATTAACTAACTTTCAGAGTAGAAATTTGTGCCAGTATTTTTTTTTTCTCTGTAATTGTGTAATTGTTTATTTATTTGGTAAATTAACAGGCAGATGTCTTAAACATTTAAACAAAATACCTATTTAAATGCAAATTAACTTTTGTGAATATTGAAAAGTTATTTGAAAACACTGCATACTGGTCAAAATATTTTGTATGTTTTTGAAAGACTCTAATGCTTATCAAGACTGCATTTATTTTATCAAATAAATACAGTTATATAATGAAATATCATTGCTATTTAAAGAAACGGTTTTCTATTTCAATATTTAAATCTTTATTTAATCCTGTGATGGCAAAGCTGGATTTTCAGCATCCATTACTCAAGTGTAGTATGATCCATCACAAGTCATTCAAATATGCTGATTTGGTGTTCATTTATTTTAAATTATTATTGGTGCTCCATTATCAATAATACTTCTTATCAATATTGAAACGGTTTTTGCTGCTTTTTTATTTTATCTTATTTTTTTAATTTATTTATTATTATTTAATATTTTTGTGTGTGTGTGTGTGTGTGTGTGTGCTGCTTTTCTCCCCTGGGTTCTTTGATTAATAAAATGTTCAACAGCATTTTTTTGAAAGGGAAATCATTTGTATCTTTTATAAAAGTCATTACTGTCACTTTTGCACAATTTAATTAATTCTTGCTTAATATAATTATTTATTTAATAATTTAAACTATTCAACAGTAGTATACATATCTGTCTTTTAAATATCTAACATTTTGTTAGGATTCTCAGTGTCTACTGTATACTGTGTCCTTGATTTGTTGTCGAAAAATTAGGAAAAACCCAAAGACATAAAAAATGTAATGTAAATGTTTTTTCTGTTTTTTTTTTCTGTGTTGAGTTGAGCTGATTTTTGGTCTTTTGTTTCTTGCGTATGTAAATGCATTCACTGTGCTGATTCTAAAATTGATGAAATGTTGAAATTGTTTTTATATGACTGGCAGTGACAGCAATCAGAGACTAAGGAGAGACTTGTCTGCTTAACTGATTCTGAGCTGCGTGTTTATTTTTAGACTAGCAGTGCCTTTTTAAACTAGCAGTGTAGCCATGTAGCTGCATCCACAGCCCGATCTCACGGCAATTAGTACATATTTTACGAGGTGGCTAATTCGTACGAATTTGTACGTCCTCACTCGTACAAATTCATATGATTTTTACTAAATCGTACGTATTTTATGAGTTGCCAATTCATATGAATTTTTACGAATTACCTACACCTAACCCCGCCCCTAAACCTACCCATCACTGGGGTTTAGACAAATCGTACTAAATCCTACAAGTGAGGTCGTACGAATTAATACGAATTAGCCACCTCATAAAATATACACAAATTGCCTTGAGATAGCATTGGCATTCACCACCTGTGGCAAGAAATTGATTCCTTCAATCTAACCTGATTTTTGGGATTCTCATTACACCAAATGGAACAAAAAGAAAAATGAAATGCGACAAGCTGTCAGATATTTTATTTGACTGTCAACTCTCCCCTGTGGTCCTAATCTCATACAGCACTGTACCAATTACCTCACATGGAGGAAAAGAGAACATTGAAAATGATGGCGGCATCTTGGACTTTGGAGGACTAGGATTGACTGAACTGTTTAACATTTCATTTCTGCTGCCTATATTCATCAGTGTGTTTATTCATCAGTTCATCACCCCCATTTTTACATGTCATACCGTTTCATTCAGCTATAGATTCATCGACCAGAAGAGAGTATCTTGGATATGTAAACACATACACGGTTTGTGTACATAAATCAAGCTACTGTAGGAAGAACAATCACCATGTGTAGAGGAAAAATATTCAATACCCTCTCTCCGCTTACAAGCTCATATGCAGCTCATCTAGACGTCTCATCCATCTTTGAAACAATAGAACTCTCTCAAAGACCGGTGCTCGTCCCAGGTGCATAATTGACAGATTGGCTGTCTATACTAGGTATAAAAAGTCAACATCCTCAAGCTGACAGAACAGTTCTGAGGAGAGAAAATCTGTTTTTATTTTGGTCACATGATTCTTTCTATTGAACCGTCTTTAATGAATGGTAAGCTGCATTAATCAAAAGCAAAATATGGTTGACATGTGAATGAGACATTATTAAAAGACTGTTATTTACATAATAATAATCCTCAAATATCTTATTTGACTTTTCCTTTGAAACCTGAGAACGTGGACCATATTGACCAAATGGACAAATAATTTAAAGTGAAAGTTCACCCAAAATAATATTATGTCATTTATTCAGCCTCATGATATTTTTTTTGTTGTTGTTATTGTTGTTGTTGTCATACAATGAAAGTCAATGGGGTCCAAAACAACACACTCCACTCCATTCCAGTGATGTTTTTAAGATGCTGACAGGTTTGGAATTACATGAAGGTGAGTAAATTATAGAATTTGCATTTTTTGGGTGAATATGCCATTAAGTAAGCGCCACTTTGCAAATAACCAGCATTTTGATGCATGTTTGTTCTAGTGCAGCATTTTCAGAGAAGCTTAAAGCAAGCAATTAGTTTGATGGTTGTTTTTATACCCGTCAGCAAAATGGCCTTTTGTACCTTTGTTTAGGATTGCTATGCCATATTTATGCTACAATGAAAACCTAACTTCTAATGTGTAGCAATTAGCCCGCTGCATTCCTTCACCTCAAAGATATGCTTCAATATCATCTTGTTTTTAGATGCGCTTTGTTTAGCTCTCTGGGGCCATTCTTTGCTGAAACAGGATTTAGTAAATGTACATTTGGGAATTTCCACAAAAATGTATCTGGTTAGACATTCACATGAAACGAAAGATATACTGAGCCTATGGGGACAATTTAATTAATCAGAGTTAGGATGAAAACTGCTGAATACCGAACTAATTGCATTGGGATATAAATGGTACATTGGTATTTATTTTGCCCCTTGTTTACCATCTTGGATGTCAAAGTGGAACAATGTGAATATTTGAATTGTTTGTAGATTATGAAATTAGTTATGCCATTTTTGTTTATGTTTATGACAGTGTATACTGTAGCATCAAAGTACTTGGACAATTAAGCTAAGCAATTAACAAATGTATGCTTTTTTTCAATGAATACGAGAATATTACCACGTGGCATGTATTTAAAGAACAAACAAAACAAATCACAAAAGTTTGTTATTTTATATCTTACTATTTTATCATTAAGTTTTAATTAAAATAATACACATTTTGTTCAAAATATAGTTAAATGTATTTGTACACTTTGTGGTTGATATTCAGGCATTTTTAAGTTTGTTGAAAAGTCTCCAAATATATTTTTTTTTGACCACAATATAGTGTATACTGTACACACACACACATAAATATGTATACATACAGACCCTCATTCCCTTAGGCTGAGTGAAGTTTTCACGTGACAAAAGCAATGGAAAGTACTTGCCAGTGAATAATAGAAATGGTTTAGAGCCATTGCTTCCAAGCCATTAAAGGAGGCACGCTGCAATCTCCCGCAATCATCTGTGCCATTTCTCTTGATATTCTGGCTATGCTGGTGACGGGTCACAGGAGAGTAGGTGTGTGATACAGTCTGTAGCTAACTCTCCAGAGACTCTGAAAATCTTCCTCTGATAGTGCTGGCACGCTCTGTACCATATGATTGCTAGTGTGCTATCAGGGTGAGTTGGGTATTCAGTCACATCTCTATCAGAAATAGCTGCTTTCCAATTTTGGCTCATTTGGTTGATGTTTTACATCATTTTAAGTTGAAAGAATATATTACATCTGGATTAATGGTAAATTTGAAACAAGAATTTTCAGTCTGGCCAGTGTAACACTGTACTTCCTTACATCAGAGAGTGGAACCCTCTGACATGCACAACGAAACATGAAAGTGCATAAAGATAATATAAGTATGAGCCCAAGACTTTGTTATTGCACTTTGTACGTGCACAAAATTCAATTTTCATGCCCACTGTTCTGACACGAGGGTCCTCATGAATCTCCAGAAATCAGAATTTAGAGTCTCTAACTTAGATATTTTCACATATACATTATTTTGTTAGCTATTTAGATCCTCTGACTATCTGTTAAATATTTATATGACAAATGAGACAGATTAAGTATTAAAAACCTTAAAAAAAGGATGGGTGAATCTTAAAAAAAACATGTCACATTTGACCTCAAAAACAAAGGGAAAATAAAATGTGATTTTTTTTCACCCACTCTGATGCATTTGTTTTAAATATCTAAATCAGTTTAAAGGCAGAATAACAAATGTTAGCTTATTGTACAGTATGAAAACTTTTATTAAATTTTTATTTGTGTGCTTTTATAAAATTGAGATTTATATTTTTTTGCTTTGCTGTAATGCATGATGGTTAGGGGAATTAAATGTTATGAAATTATGTTCAACATTATTCAAAAATTCAATATACTGCACTATAATGTACAGAATAGGTATACATACAACTATTTATTTTGTGTGCAAATATGACCTAGACATGTTCTTGACTAGATTTATGAGATTTACCCATTTATGCATTTGAGTTTGTTTTCCTACAAAATCATAAATATTCAAGGACTTCTTTTGAGAAAAAAATTCCCAGACATTGTCATGATTAAGGCTTGCTTGTTCTTAAACACCTCAGCAGGGCATAAATCCACATTCCCCAAAGTGCTTATTTAAGAGCCCATAAATTGTACATTTGCTCTGTCTAAACCAGTTACCACAGGATTCACGCTGTGTGAGGCAAAACACAAAGTGATATTATCAAGTATTTTTACCCTCTAATTATTCTGCCTGTTATGCTTTACGGTACTTCAAGCTTAGAGTCACACACACAACAAGTGTTCTGAATGTTGCTTTTTAATGTAAAATGCAATGAAACAAGTTTCTTAAATCGCACCTTCCACGCCAAATGGATATATAGCACTAGTGCCATCACATCCCAAACCACTATGTATTTATATAGCAAGTAGTATAATATGAAGATATATTTCAATGCATCTGTTTGTCACTGTGAGCTCCTTGAGTGAAAACATCCATGTGTGTGATCTTGTTTTCATCTAAAGCTAGCAGGGCAACAAAAGGAGATGAAGAGGAGAAAGAGTTCCTTCAGATGTGCCTAGACCACCTGAGGTGTCACTGATATCTCTCAACTTGTGCAAATCTCCTAACGAAGACAGCTTTTGAAAGATACAGCTTCTTTCAGATAATTAAATAATAATAATAAAAATATATATATCTCACACAACCTCTTCCACCAAACAAAAAGCATTTTTTTCACGTGGCGTGCGGGGGATGAAAGCTTGAAGGGTCTGATTTAGTAATGGAAGGCTTTTTGCTTTAGAAACCAATCCGCGGGCCCCTGGAGGAAACTTATGCAAAAACTGTTTGCCTACCCAAATCATTGTCAGTGTCTTTTGTCATTCCATGGATTTCACGTGATCTTTAAACTTCTTTTATGCATATTCTATACTTTTTGCTCTACGAATGCCGATAGGTTAAGGAGAAAGTAGGATGGCCTCTTCGATTTTGTCTTTTTTTTCCCCGAGGTGAATGTAGCACTTCGGTCTCTAGTGAAACACAATCAAAGAACACAGAAAATCAAATCAAAAAGAAGCGGAAGAGAAATATTTATTGCCGCTAGAAACACTCATCTGAAGTTGGGGATACAACTGCTAATTTAGGTCCTCCTGACAGGAAAAAGTAAGCGCTCTTCAAAGCCAGCCTGGAAGTCTTTGTCTGCTTTAGCGTCAACATTCCAGCATGTTTCTCCAAGGGAGAAGAAATAATTGGCTGCATTGCGCGAGGTATATGTGTCAGGTCTGATAAGCGATACAGCCATGATGTACATGAAGACATGAAAGAGACATGGAAGAAGACTCTCTTTTGAACCTTCAATGTGTTGATAAAATATGCATCCATATTTAATGTCTTGATATGAGATATTGCAGAAATGTGGGCGAGGAATCTAGTTTTTCAGACGCCTACACCTGCAACTTTTTCCCCTGGTGGCTGTCCCTGTTTGCGAGATGTGATTTGTGTGCTTTCCTCTGTTAACGTTTCTATTATGCTAATTATCTGTGGTTTAACACTTCTAAGGAGACTTTAAAGCTCAAGGTACGGAAAGTTCTGACTAAAGAAAGTGGCAGGTTGCAATATTTGAATCCCTACTGGCCACTTTTTTAGTCTTAAAGTGTTTTTTTTTTACATTTTGTACTCTTTTTTATGACAAAGTCTTTATTTTTCTATTTAGTAGGAGAGATGTTAGTGTGACAACAAAACATGTTTGTAAGAGTTAGTGACATCCTGCAACATGAAAAAAGGATTAGAATCTACTTGTACATGTCTCTTATTTATCAAGAACAGATATTTGTGATGTCAACAACATTTTGGGTTTTGAGTAAAGATTTATTATTAAATAAAGAAAATTAAACACATATTCTTTAACTCTTGTTGATATTTGTGCACTATAAAAAGATTATTAAAAGAATAAGATCTTACAAAATGTCCAATAATCATCAATCCAATGCACACACACATCCAACACTCGTACGATCAGCACTAGAGCTCTTCATGGCTGTGTTCTCTCCCCACTGCTCTTCTCCCTCTACACAAAAAAAAAACTGTGGAGATGATCGCGGACTTAAGGAGAAACCCCCCTAAACCCTCATTATCTGTTGCTAAATTCTGAATTAATAATCTATGTCCAATACCTTCTCTGGACAGCACTTTGACTGCAGTAGAGTCATTCAGGTTCCTGGGCACCACCATCTCCCAGAACCTGAAGTGGGACAATCACATAGACTCCATTGTAAAAAAGGCCCAGCAGAGGTTGTACTTCCTTCGCCAGCTGATGAAGTTCAACCTGCCACAGGAGCTGCTAAAACAGTTCTACTCTCCCATCATTGAATCCGTCCTCTGCACGTCAATACCTGTCTGGTTCAGCTCAGCTACCAAATAGGACCTCAGAAGACTACAGAGGGTAGTCCGGACTGTTGAGTGAATCACTGGTACAACCCTCCCCACTCTCCAAGAACTGTACTTATCCAGAGTGAGCAAAGGGGCTGGCAAAATCACTCTGGACCCCTCACATCCAGCACACTCCCTCTTTGAACTGTTACCGTCTGGTCAACACTATAGAGCTCTGAGCACCAGAACGACCAGACACAGGAACAGTTTCTTCCCTCAGGCAATCCATCTCATGAACATTGAACTCTAAACAATAAACATGAAACACACAACACTATCATACTTTTTATTAATTTATTTATTTAAAAAAAAATTTAACACACATACTAATTACATTTCAAATTTGCACCTAACATACATGCACATACTAATTGTCTATTTTTGTATATTGTGTTTGTGCTATTTTTCACATGGTCTATTTTGTATATTTGTACTTTTTTATTATTATTTGTGTCCAGTCCTGTCGCTGTCATTCTGTCGCACTGCGGTAGCTTCTGTCACCAAAACAAATTCCTTGTATGTGTAAACATACTTGACAATAAAGCTAATTCTGATTCCGATTCTTATTTCAGAGTAGTAACTTAAAAAACCTATAACTATCAACTAATTAATAATATTTTTTGTATGTAAAACAATTATTAATTTATTAAAACGTTTTGACACATTGCCAAAAACATTTTTTTAACTGAAGTTAAAATATTACTGGGGAAAATTATATAATCTGGCAACTCATCTTGAACTAATGTGTTAGAAATAGAAAGTATGGCCCTGAAAATGAATTCAGACAGGGTTGAAAAAAAAAGTAAAAAAAAATCTCCCTTTCATAGTCATGAAAATGTGACATTTTTGGTTTTTGAGTCAAGATTTATTTTTAAAAAGTAAATTAAGAAAATTAAACTGTTTTTAACTTTGTGTGATATTTGTTTATGCACTTTAAAAAGAGAGATGATTATAACACACACACATACACACACACACACACACACACACACTGTAGACATGGCAAAATAATTTTGGTGTTCAGAAATATAATTTTCTTGCAAAATGTCCAATAATCATCCATCCAGTGTATCTAATATATAATATATTATGTAGCTTAAAACCCCTAAATGATCAAATAATTAATACTGGACTGATTTGTTAAAATATTCTGACGCTTCTATCAAATATGCATTACTTACTGTATATACATTTTCTTTTAACTGAAGTGAAAATATAGGCAAAATTATATAATCTAGTCAACTCAACTTGAACTATTATGTTAGAAATAGAAAGTGTAGTCCTGAAAACTGAATTCAGGCAGGGTAAAAAAAAATCTCCCTTTCACAGTAGTGTCAGAGAAGGTATTGGGCATAGATTATTAATTCAGAATTTAGCAACAGTAAATGAGGGTTTTGGGCATGTTTAAGAGCACAGAGCTCTCTTATTGTTACAGTCTCCTGACATAGCCTCATACCTACAAACGATATACCCAGCAAGCTCCAGAGCATGTCACACAGAAAAGGAGGAATGGGCACTCGGTGCATTCTGCAGTGACAGCTCAGAGTAGTTTTAATAGGCTGATAAAATGCTGACTTGAGCACACAAAAAAGCTGCGGTGGTTTCGCAGTGCTAGGCTGACTGGAAACTGGTCTCTGTCACAAGTTTTATCATCTGATATGTTTCTTCGCCATATTTTTACATTTCTGAGAGATAATGAGGAGCAGGCTGAACCTACCTTCACCTTATTCCGCTTTCTTGAAACCGATACAAATTAGGTTTTGTCATTGAAAGTTGAAGTAAACACTGGTGACTTTTATACTTGCAGGTTGTAATTTTGTTTGTTTAGGTGCTATGTTTAGTGTGCTAATTGAAATTTTATTTAAAGTGTCACTCATTTTCTCTCCTGACTATAATGCTTTGAAACCTGTGTATGGAATTGAACACCAGAGAGCTTTCGTCTGTAACGATAAACAGATCTAGCTGCTAATTAAGCTGTTTTCAAACTATTTGATATCCTCAGGAGACACTTTCAACTATACATTTCGCGTTCAGCCATTTGCAATACCTCCAGGACATCAGCATAGCTGTCAGTTTACGTCCACCATAATGACTGTAATCACGCCATGTGTAGCTATTGTTGAGAACCAATCTTTCTTTCTGTCTCCTTCCACCATCTTCACAAATAAAGTTGATAACTTACCTTTTTACTAGACGGTAGGAATATTCCTTTAATTTGATGCCTGAAATCCCTTCAGCAAAACTTGACTTTCTGTATTACAACCTAATTACATTCTATTCACTTTTGCTTATTTCATTTCCGAAACTCAAAGTGAGCTAAATTGGTTTTGCTTGAGGTTGAGTAGTTTTTTGTTTAGTTTTTTAATAATAGATAATAACAAAACAAAATAATAGATCAAATATATAAAATTTTTTTTCTACAGTAACAGCCTCCAACAGTGATTTTGATGCAATATGTCAAAATAGTACACACATATACAGTACATAAACACACACACACTTCGGTCCCCACAATGTAGCATAAATAATATATGTGTGTGTGTGTGTGTGTGTGTGTTATAATTTGTAATTGTTTATTAATTACAAAACCTTACATACGTTTGGGGTAAGATTTAAAATTTTACAATGATAATTTACTTGATCAATAATACTAAAATACTAAATACAAAAATATTAAAATAACTTTAAATGTAATTTATTTCTCTGATGGCAAACCTGAATTTTGATGACACTTGATCCTTAAGAAATTATTCTAATTTGCTGTTTTGCTGCTGAATAAATATTTTTATTATTATCAATGTTGAAAAGAAATCAGAAATCAGTTTTATTTTTTCAGGATTCTTTGATAATAGAAAGTTCAAAACAGTTGGTAACAATGCAAAAGTCTTCACTGTCGCTTTTGACCAATTTAATGAATCCTTGCTAAATAAAAGTATTGATTTCTTAAAAAAAAAACAATACAATAACATAAACTATATTATGAAATCAAATTTTTTTTATTGAATCTTATTTGAATTAGTGTATGAACACATATAGCAGCCATATCACCCTTCAGCCCAAGACTGGTTGCCCACTGAAGCTAAGCAGGGTTGAGCCTGGTCAGTACCTGGATGGGAGACCGCCGGTTAAAAACTAGGTTGCTGCTGGAAGAGGTGTTAGTGAGGCCAGCAGGGGGTGCTCACCCTGCAGTCTGTGTGGGTCCTAATGCCCCAAAATTAGTGATGGGGACACTATACTGTAAAAACCGTCCTTCGGATGAGACGTTAAACCGAGGTCCTGACTCTCTGTGGTCATTAAAAATTCCAGTATGTCCTCTGAAAAAGAGAAGGGGTGTAACCCTGCCATCCTGGCCAAATTTGCCCATTGGCCTCTGACCATCGTGGCCTCCTAATCAGCCCCATACACTGATTGGCTTCATCACTGTCTCCTCTCCACCAGTAAGCTGTGTGTGGTGGGCGTTCTGGCGCAATATGGCTGCCGTCGCATCATCCGGGTGGATGATGCACACTGGTGGTGGTTGAGGAGATCCCCCCCCCCCTTCTATGTAAAGCGCTTTGAGTGCCTAGAAAAGGGCTATATAAATGTAACAAATTATTATTACATATTTTTTAAAGTTACATTTACATAAAGTGTGTTTTTAGTGTAATGTTGTAGTTTGCTAATAGGTTTACAAATGCAAATTGATTAAACTTTGAATTTAATTTGTTTAGTTTTTCAATATTAAACATGCAAAAGTTTACAGTAGCCTACTGATAAACAGTGCTACTGTGCACAAGCATGCAAATTTAGGATTAAATTCCAGCACACTCCACTGTTACCCGTTCAACTAATTGATAATGATTTGTGACAGAAGGCAGTGCTGTCATAGCAGTGTGATTGTGAAGAGTATTGACATGTTCTGCCATTTGCTTTTAGAGCCGGTTACAGAAACATTCAAGCCTTTAGCGCGCTACTGCTTTCCTCCAGCTTTCAGGAATCCATCAGGAGCCGCTCATTAGGGGGCTTGCCTGACTACTGTAAGCCCGGGAGTCTCTCTCGTGTAGTTGAGCTGCCATCACACCATCACCATCCTCCCACCTCCGTCCCCTCATTGCTATCTTTCCTATCTGCACCAGGCTTGTTAAACAGAGCCCCACATTAGTCCGGCTTCTCCCTCCATAGAGGCTCGCAGGCCTGTCAGCCCCGAGGTTTAGTTAATCACTCAGTGAGATCAGCCCATCGCTCGGGCCCCGGACGCTAATAGAGCGACGAGTGAGACTCAAACACAACATGAGGGCCTCGTTAGCACAGCAGGTATTTAAGGAAACACTCCGTTTCAAATGAAAGGATAATTTGTCTTTGCGCAGAACCACAGGGCCCTTTTTGAGGGATGGCTATGCGTCGTCAGCACCAGTGGCATTGGGAGGCTGTAGGCTGGCACCGTTGACACCATAAATTTGACGTTTAATAAATATTTCCGTGGAATAGCTGTATATTTTATCCCCAAATACACAAGTCATTTTGTAGCGTTGAGGGATTTTTGCTGACTGCCATTTTTCCTCTTTTTTGAGACTCAATAGTGATATAAATATACAGCAACCTCTCCCTGCAGTCCAATGTTGGTCCAGCTAACCGATTCAAACAGGTTCTCATAACTAACCCAACAGCTTTTTTTTCTCAATTCACAATTAATATTTGATTTAGTATTTTACATGAATGACACTTTAAAAATATAAATATAAATACTAATTTTATAGTCATTTATACAGTATAAATTTATATTTAACTACATTAGCACATTTTTCTATTTACTGAGGATTTTTTTCTAGGTAGAAACTCAGTAGTGCTAAAATATAACTTTTTTTGTAATTTAGTAGTGTTTTTAATAGTGTGTGTGTATGTGCATATATATATATATATATATACACACACACACATCTAATAAATTAGAATATCAGCATGGCATTGAGGTGATTTCAGTAATTCAACTAAAATTGTGGCACTGCTGATGTGGTATTAAATAAGCCCAGGTTTCTTTGCACAGTGGCCTTCAGCTCATCTGCAAGTAGTTTAAGTTTTGGTCTCTTGTTTCTCATTTTCCTCTTGACATTTACAAAAACCCATAGATTCACTATGGGGTTCAGGTCTGGTGAGTTTGCTGGCCAGTGAATTAGCACACCAACACTGGTCATTTAAGAACTTTTGGTGCTTTTGGCAGTGTGGGCATGTGCCAAATCCTGCTGGAAAATGAAATCAGCATCTTTAAAAAGCTGGTCAGCAGAAGGAAGCATGAAGTGCTCCAAAATGTCTTGGTAACGGGTGCAGTGATGTTGGTTTTCAGAAAACACAATGGACCAACACCAGCAGATGACATTGCACCCCAAATCATCACAGACTGTGTAAACTTAACACTGGACTTCAAGCAACTTGGGCTATGAGCTTCTCCACCCTTCCTCCAGACTCTAGGACCTTGGTTTCCAAATGAAATACAAAACTTGCTCTCATCTGAAAAGAGGACTTTGGACCACTGGGCAACAGTCCAGTTCTTCTTCTCCTTAGCCCAGATAAGACGCCTCTGACAACAACTGTAGCCAAATTCCTTGACACGTCTGTGTGTGGTGGCTCTTGATGCCTTGACCCCAGCCTCAGTCCATTCCTTGTGAAGTTCACCCAAATTCTTGAATCGATTTTGCTTGACAATCCTCATAAGGCTGCGGTTCTCTCGGTTGGTTGTGCATCTTTTTCTTCCACACTTTTTCCTTCCACTCAACTTTCTGTTAACATGCTTGGATACAGCACTCTGTGAACAGCCAGATTCTTTGGCAATGAATGGATGTTTGTGGCTTACCCTCCTTGTGAAGGGTGTCAATGATTGTCTTCTGGACAACTGTCAGATCCAGCAGTCTTCCCCATGACTAGTGAACCAAACTGAGAGACTATTTTGAAGGCTCAGGAAACCTTTGCAGTGTTTTGAGTTGATTAGCTGTTGGCATGTCACCATATTCTAATTTGTTGAGATAGTGAATTGGTGGGTTTTTGTTAAATTGAGCCAAAATCATCATACACTAGTTTTACAATTTGAGTTGAATTACTGAAATAAATGAACTTTTCCCTGACATTCTAATTTATTGAAATGCACCTGTAGATGCCTAAATGCATTTAGTTGCTGCCATGTGATTGTCTGATTAGCAATTTGTGCTACCAAGCAATTGAACAGGTGTACCTAATAAAGTGGCCGGTGAGTATATATATATATATATATATATATATATATATACAGTATATATAAAAATAGTGCTAAATATAACTTCTCCCTAGAGTCCAATATTAGTCCAAATTATAGTGCTGGCCAACAATGATCTATGTAATTCAAACATGTCCTCATAACTAACCCACGTGGTTCCATTGCAAAATCAATACAACCGAATTAGAAATCAAAGCTGAAAGTCAAGAAAAAAGTCACAGGTATTCCATATACTGTAAAATATTTTTAAGCTCTCGAACTCCAAGTCTATTACTCTCCAGTAGAAGATGCCACAAACATACTCCTTTATCTATTAATAAAGAGCCAGAAGCCGAACACTTTTAAATGCACATTGCTCTAAAAAAAGACAATGTGGTCCCCACAGGCAGAACGGTCCCTCGGGTGGGGTCTCCGTGGTCTTGGTGTTTGTTATTATGACATATTATTAGAAAGAGCATCACAGTGTTAAAATGTCGTATATGTGCCATAATGAACTATTCCCTGACTTCTCTTGCTGTTTCTCGGGCATTAATCCACCCGCTCTGTTACGGCAGCACCGGTCCCTTCTCTCATTAGTGCTGGCAGGTATCAGAATGCAAATAATGAGGAACTGCCCGCCAGTCAAACTACATATATATGAGAGCGAAAGAAGGGGATTGGGAGTCCAGGAAGTGCTAAGAGTGAAAAGCAATCATAAATGAGAAAATGCCCATGAGAGCACTCCTACATGCACTAACTGCAGGGGAGCACAGTGACAAGCCACGCGACTTCATTTTCGCTGGAAACGGTGCCGAATTTCCTTTCAGTGCAATGTGCCAATCAGTGTATAATGTCACTCTTGTCAATGATCGGAATTAGATGGGGACAAAAGACTGGAGAACGGTTTGTGTCAATAACGTTCGCCACTCATCCTCAGAATTCCCTTTCATTTTGTTTACTGTATGGAGAAACGCTGACATGCAATACAAACAATTATTTTTCCACCCTGTTGATTTCGTCTGACACATTCTCTAGGGAGGGAAAAGGGCATTTTTCTGTATTTTCAAGGATGTCTCTGCATGGCATCAGGATGTCTCTGTTGGACGATTTTGTGTAAAATCACTGCAATTATCGCAGGTGATACATAGGCCCTACAGCTCAACCAATGCACAGCTATACCATGTATGCATCATGAATTTGAGGTTTTGACTAACTTAGTGCAATGAAGCTTTAAATCAAATTACAAAGTACATCAAACTCCTTTTTTCCTCTCAAATTAAATGTTTCTTGGCTCCGGATGACATCCATAAAACTGGCATTAAAAAAAGACTGCAAAGTGCAGACTGTTGCACTGAAATGAATTAGTTACTAGGACATTTTCGAATTATTATTGCCTTCAGAATGTGATACACAATATATTTAAGCTTTATTATTGCAGTACACACAAACCTTAAAGCCGCAAAGTTAAAAATGTCACAGGGAAGCGTCTGGATACAAATGAGGTCTGTGCATAATTCCTCACGCTCCTAAAAAAGTTAATGGGGATTGTCCTGTTTAATTGCCTTCTGTGCACACTGGTGCATGTTGGACAGAAAGGCACCAATCTGACAGGAAAATAAGTGTTGCACTAATTACTTCTGAAGCACTTTTATACTCATGGTCTGAAAAAGTAGGAATAAAATTGAACACATTTTTTTATTTGAAAAATTCAGGTTGCCTACCCACAAGGAACATAGTTCATTAAAAAAATGAAATTTTTCTTAAAAGGTATTTACGCTTATGTCATCCAATGTGTCCAATCAGAATTTGGAGAAATGTATCATTACATTACTTGATCACCAGTGGATCCTCTGCAGTGAATGGGTGCCATTGTAATGACCGGTCCAACAGCTCATAAAAAAAAACAAAAAAAACCTTAATCCACACAAGTCTAGTCCATCAATTAATATTTAGTGAAGTGAAAGCTGTGTATTTGTAACAAACAAATTCACCATTATGATTTTTTAAGCTTCTTTATCCATAATATTGCTTTCTCCAGTGAAAAGGTCATCTTTCCTGAATCAGTAGATAAACATTTTTTAATGCAGAGTTCTCTCATTCTGACGGCACCCACCTATTCACTCCAGAGGATCCATTGGTGAATAAATAATATAATGCTAAATTTCTCCACAACCAAGACAATGTTTTATAGGTTTGGGAGAGTTTTTGAGTCAGTTGCTCCACCCGTGTGCCTTATGCATTACATATTGCTTGTACACACGTGGATTCCTGAGACAGTCACATCTTGTTTGCATTTCAATCCATCGCTTATTCTTGTTGAATGTGTCTTGGAAGACATGTACACTTGGTCTTTTCATCATCAGACAGCTACTAGAACAGCAAAAAAGCGCAAAGTGTAAACAAATACCCTCTATGTTGTCTGTTATTATGACTCTGTCACATAGATTAGAACTCTAGGCTTGGAATCCTCAGCATGTTAAACAGAGTATACTTGGCAGACTTATTTATTCATTTAGATTAATTACGTAGTTACTGTACAGAACCTAATTGTCAGAAAGTGTTTATTGATAAATATATTGGAGGGCTGCAGATCAATGTGAAAACTCTTAATTTTCGACATGCCTGAGCGATTTTTCTCCAGAGCCTGTATCACCACCATTAGCCACATCTGAATGCCCTGCTTCCAGTTCATTAAATATGCTGAAACGGTTTCAACACTGGGCCAAATCTGTCTTTCTTGATCCAAATGGAGCTGATGAGCTTTGATTGAAACTTGGATAATTCCAGCGAGACATGCATTTATTTTTGGCGTGTAAAATCATTACTTTTTATGAGGCCCTTTCCACAATTACATACTCTCGATGTTAATATAACTTTCAAACTGAATTGCTTCTTTATGTGCTCAGATGCTTGTAGTCCATTAATTTAGTTTTATTGCCACTAAATTAGTTTCACTTACCCCCTCAGGCAGCAAAATGTAATGTGCATAAATATAATTTATGCCCCTAAACATTTGCACTACAAATATGCGGCTCACACAAATGTCAATTACCTGCCATGCGCAGCCAGCACACTTATTAAATGGATGCACTTTAGACCATTTCAAGTGAAGGGGGACTTATTCTTGTTAGAAACGACCCCGCACTACTAGGGCACCTTGTGCTAGATAAGATAAAGTTACACAGGAAATGATTTTCTTGGAGATTTTATTTTTTGTGTTACAGTGTCACCTTCACCTAAAAAACATGTTCCTACGCTACTGCACTTTCATATTATCTTTTAGTGCAACCATTACATTTATATGGGAGAACATATTCCTTTCAGATAGGCTGAGGTTCAGTAAGGAGATGGTGTCACTTTGGGAGTTTTTCTTGATTGTGCTTGTGTGATGAACTATGAAGAACACAGAATGAGGTTGCAAAAATTGCTCTTCTGGGGAACATTGAGTTTTCAATAGAAGGAGTAAAAACAAACAGTATAGACAGTTTACGGATCGTAGATGTTTGTAGCATGTAATATGAATGATATAATGTAGAGAAGTTGTATTTGGAGGTTTCTTTTAAAATAAAAAATAAAATATGCATTTTGGGGTTCTTTTTTGGTATGTAGTATTGGACTGTTGCAAAAATACTTTAATTGAATTCAGGATGATTGTGTGTGTTTATCTTTTTTAAATGTGCTATTTTTGTGTATATACAGTAAATGCTAGATCTGAGGAGACCATATATATTATACATTTTAATAAAACCTATAAAATATTAAACCTTATATTAGCTGAATTTAGTCTCCTTAATTGCATCTGGAAGTGCTTGAATAGTAATTGTAGGTGGTGATTATTGTGCCATTGTGAGGGCAGCTTTTCTTACTTCGTAATTGTGAATTTAACACCTATTTGCTTTAGAAGTGATGTAGAAAGACTGACCCTTTGTTCTGACCCCTTTATAAATGTGCTCGTATAAACAGCTCTAATGAATGTTGGAAAAAGTAATAGTCGCAAATAACAATTACAGTTTGTTGTATAAAGTGCACACAAGTAAGAAAGATTTAAAGGGCTAGTTCACTCCAAAATAAAAAAAATATGTCATTATTTATTCACCCTTATGTCATTTCAAACCGAAATAACTTTCCTTTGTGGAATACAAAAGGCAAATTCTAAAATGTCCTGGCTGGTTTTTGCAATTTAATGAAAGTGAAGGAAACTGGAGTTGTCAAGCTCCAAAATGACAAAAAAATCACCATAAAATTATCATAATATTGGTCCATTCATGCACTTTATTCCAAGTCTTCCAACTATAACCCTGTGTGAGAAAAAGACAGAAATGTAAGTGGTTATTCAGGGATAATCTTCCACCCCAGTGGGCAGTTAACCATTGTGATCGGATTATTGAGCTTTATTTCTATTTCTCCGTAATTGCATCAGAACATTATTCAAACTTTCTCCTTTTGTGCAACATGAACAAAAAAAAAAGAAGTAAAAAAGTAATACAGGTTTGCAAAGACATTGCAATTGTGATAGTGACAGAATTGTCATCTGTGGGCGAACTAATCCTTTAAGAACGAATTAAATTACAGAATCGGGAGTCGTTGCTTTTTATGAACACCATTCTTAGTAATCAAGAATGCCATTGATTGGATTCCCATTGAAATTAATTTAAGAAAGCCACAAGAACTGGTAATGCCAGCCTTAGGTAGTAAAACACACGAACAACACACCTTTTTAATATGAGACTCAATTATTGTGGTACACTTGAGTATGGATGCTGGAAGTAGCATTTATGAATCCTGAGCAAGCAAAATCCATACATTTCCAGGAAGGCAGAAGACTGCAAGAGAAACATCTAAGAAAATGATCTCTGCTGTCTCCCAGCTAACATGCATTTGATAACTGTAAGTGCACAATTTCAGTATTTGGCTTGGCGGAAATCATTCTCTTGTCATTGTAGAACTCGATATGCAGAAAACAAGTCCCTCCAGATGTGTCTGATGTGCAATATGTCCCAGTTGTTCATCATAAAGATTCAGTCATCATATCTGTGAACTGCATTCCTGATAACTGCTTTCCGTAATGATCATTAGCTTGGCCCCTTCTGTTGCCCCTTTAAATGCTGGTTTGTGCTGGGCCTCTTCTTGAGACACATCACAGCTGACTAATCAATAACTCATTTAACTTTTGGCTATCTCCAAATGAAAGTAAGTTGTCTTCGGTTTCACTATTTATTCCTTAATGATGTGGCTTACTTCGTCTCAAGGTGATCTTATGAAAAAAGTTGAGGAACTAGTCATCAAGTGTTTATGCCAAAAAGCAGTCGAAACCGCTTCTTCAAGGGCTTTGCTTTTAATGTGTTTTTTTTTCTCCAGACATGCAAGTTGTCAAAGCTTTTCTCATAGATGAATTGGCTCTCTCAAGGAATCATTTCTCAGAGAGAATTACCTGCCAGCTTTTTAAAGAAAGCATTTGGATAGGTGAAGAGATGTACTTCTATTTACTTAAAACCTTCTATATATATATATATATATATATATATACAGTCTGATTTTTATTTTATTTTAATTATTTATAAATACTTATTTAAACTCTTAAGACTGTACATGTGTGTCTAAGTGTATAACTGTACATGTGTGTTAAGACTAACAGATTCTAAATAAAACCTCTAAATAAAAATATAAGTTATGTGAAATTCAAACAATTCGAGATATTTACAGACGGCACATAAAAATGACTTTTATTTAGAGTATTAACAAATTCATGTTCTATACATTGTATGGACATTACCTTTGTAAATTGTCACAAATAATAGATTTTATAAAAATAAATGTACATGAAACAGCATATATAATAAGTACCTTGCTTATGGTGTTGAGATTTTGAAATAGCTTTCCTTCTACATTCATATTCCAATGAATACATAAAAATAGTTTTAAGCATCAACAAAACCATCTATTGTTGATTAGGATACTGATATTTTTGAGAGTTACAGTGTTGACAGACAGCATAGAAAAGGCGAAAAAAAAACAACGACTAAAACAAGTCGGAATTCTGCCCAGACACAGCAGGAACCCCTGATTACACTAACAAGGTTTAGCTCACCATGTGTTTACGGCCTGTTATGCTTGCAGAGAAAAAAAAAGAGGTGAAAATAAAAGTCACTTTAAAAATCAAGAGACTGTTTCCGGACAAGTCCTACCTTACACATTGTTTATCAGGACAGGGGCTGATGCTAAATTCTGCAGAAACTGAAATGAGGTCATCACGCTATGAGTTATTGTAAATCATCATTGCAGTTAAGAAAAGAAAAGGCAAAAGGTTTGGCCATTCTTCTGACGTGGCCCATTACATCAGTGCTTCAAACCAGAACTGTGGCATCACCATCAACACTGTATCCCAGCAGCTGTCCAATGTTTTTTTCCGATCGTATATCAGGCTGTTTAACTACAGTTAATGAAATAGCTACAAATATACTGCTATCTTGCAGTGCCTTTTTAGCTACATAGTTTGGTAGTTTCATACTCCATTGAATTGGGCTGCTTGGCGCTGAAGGCCTGAAGAGCAGTCTGGATTCGGACCACATCAGTGGTAGAGAGTTTAAGACGGTGGCGTAATAAGCAGGCGAACAGATCCAGAGGTTGTTGGCCCGGTGGAGAGAGTCGGTTGACCCGGTCTCGGATCTCCAGCAGTTGGAGCAAGGCCGAGTCCTGCGAGCCCTGCGTGTACGGGTAGTCCAGCTGCAGGATCAAGTCCTGAATGGCATCCGTATCAAAGTGCATACTATATCCGAACACCTGCATACTGTTGATTTTCATGTAACCTAGGTTACGGGACGAATCCATGTATTCCAATGGGTCAAAAAGGATGCTACCGTTCCCCTGAGCCGATGCCGTTTTGACACGGCTCCTCAGGTAAATGTGTACCGTCTCAAAAAAGGTCTTCCACTTGTTTCCCAGAGTCAGGGTCCAGTTATAACAGTCAAGTGGGATGTCTAACTTGGTCCTTTCCCAGTCAGGGTAATTGTTCTGGTCAATTGGCATGATCCAGCTCTCAGAATGACTACCTCCGAATGGATTGATGTAGACGGACAGCATGGGTTCCAGGGTGCTGTTTTTTGTAAGGCATATCTGCAGGGAGATCCCTAGGAGCATGTGAACGTGGCTAGATTTTAACTTGTTGCTCTTCAGCGTCAACAGCATCCTCTTCCTCCAGCTGGGATCGAACCAGTTGTTGAGTCTGACATCATTGCTTATGAACATGGCGTGAATACTGATTCGCCCGTCTTTCTTTTGCAGCAGGTAGCGCAGCTCCATGTCCTGAAGGTCCGTCTCGAACCCAATGTAGTTGTCGGTAGAATCCGGGATGGTATTCCTACAGGTCCCTTGGCTCAGCATGTAGCCTGGATTGCAGCTGGCACAGCGAGAGCGGTTCTCGTAGGAGCAGGAGGCACAGTGAGGGCCGTCGCCTACAGAGCACGGGATAACACCCTGGCAGGACGGGTGCTCGTAATAACAGGAGCAGGTCCGCGTTTCCTCCATGTAGGAGCCTATCTGATTGTTCTCACTGCAGTACATGATGGAGAGGATATACTTCAGCCAGTAGCTGATAGGCCTATAGTGAAGGAATGAATGTGATAAGTCAGATTGTCTCCAAAGTTGTAAATTATACTCAATTTCATCATAGACAAAGTCTAAAGATTAAGTACTGTGAGTAGAAATATTAGAGATGCCACAATAATTAATCAGGGTACTTGAAGCTCATGGGAACATGTTTTATTTTGCTCAATCTCCGAGAGCCTTAGAGCCTAAAAGCTTTTTTAGACGGGTACACACGCACAAAGTTTCTCACAAAATCCACCAAAATTGGCCAAATCATCCAATATGATGAAATAGTTAGATTCAATATTTAATATAATATAATAGTAAATATATTATAATATAATATAATGTGTGACCCTGGACCACAAAACCAGTCATAAGGGTCATTTTTTTAATTGAGATTTATACATCAATAAATAAATAAATCCTAATCCTAACCCTAATGATTTTTGGCATAAAAGAACAATCTATAATTTTGACCCATTGTTGTATTGTTGGCTATTGCTACAAATAAACAACAGCCAATGTAACTTAAGACAAATGTAATAATATAATAATTAAATATTGATTGCATAAAACATCCTAAAAATATTATGTTATAATAATGATTGATTTTGTTATTATTGAAATATGTGACCATGGACCACAAAACTGGTCTTAAGTAGCACATGTATATTTGTAGCAATAGCCAAAAATACTTTGTATGGGTCAAAATTATCGATTTTTCTTTTATGCCAAAAATCATTAGGATATTAAGTAAAGATCATGTTCCATTAAGATATTTAGTAAATTTCCTACTGTAATATATATATATATATATATATATATATATGATTAGTAATATGCATTGCTAAGAACTTCATTTGGACAACATTAAAGGCAATTTTCTCAATATTTAGTTTTTTTGCACCTCAGTTTCCAGATTTTGTATCTCGGCCAAATATTGTTCTATCCAAAAAACCACACATAAATGGAATGCTTATTTATTTAGCTTTTAGACAAATTGACTGGTTTTGTGGTCCATGGTCACATATGTTCTTTGCACATCAAAAGTTCAAATTAAAAACACATCATCTACCAGATAGGAGTAATTGTGTGTGTGTGTGTGTGTGTGTGTGTGTGTGTGTGTGTGTGTGTGTGTGTGTGTGTGTGTGTGTGTGTGTGTGTGTGTGTGTGTGTGTGTGTGTGTGTGTGTGTGTGGAAAGCAGCTGAACACTAAAGTAAAGTATATACTGTATACAATGCCCCAAGTTTGAGACACGAAAGTAGTTTATTCTTTGAAAAATGCAGCTTGTTTTTTTCTCATAATATATGGTTTTAGAAGAAAAATAGGAAAAATCAGTATTTAAAATAAAATAAATAACACTAGGCACTAAATTATTTCCAAATAATTTAATCAATTTTATAAGCATGAAAAAATGCTATCCTGCAAAAATTAACATAACATGCATATTCAGACACTGTAATGACTCTCTCTGAAGCCACTGGCAAATGAACTCAGTGGAGTGGATCAGCACGATCTGTCACATGGAGTCCAATTGTAAACATCAGCTAAAATGTACTCCCATTTTCCATTTCACTTTGTTTTTCCAAGCACAATAACAGTAAAACATTCAACTCATACAGCATTTATAAAGTCTAAGTTAAAATAGTAAATGACGTCTGTGTCATTGTACCAAGTCTGTGAAATTAAGCCATACTGGATGTCATTTTTGACACATTAATGTCACAAGTTAAAAATCCTAACTGAAAGATAAATCATAAGCTGAAGAGGATGCTATTTGTGCATATTTAAGGCCCAAAATATTCTTAATTCTCCCCTGAACTGGCTTACAGA
The DNA here is from genome assembly GCA_027422405.1 of Ptychobarbus kaznakovi. Taxonomy (NCBI): domain Eukaryota; kingdom Metazoa; phylum Chordata; class Actinopteri; order Cypriniformes; family Cyprinidae; genus Ptychobarbus; species Ptychobarbus kaznakovi. Next base: position 10,354,304 of record CM049800.1, on the reverse strand, counting down.
TAAACAACTCATTATTTTCAAGGCTTGACTTATGCGGCAACTCTTCTTTTCACAGTGCAAAAATCTATTTCAGCAATTGCAGAGTCCCTTTTGTTATGCTATCCTGCGAGATAGCCGGAGATTTTCATTGCCATGGAATTGCCACTTGCGCAGAGAAAAACAGTTTACTCTGGATTAAAACATAAGTGATGGCAACAGAATGTATAAATATGCATGGCACCAGGCTGCCTGAGAGACAGTCAGTATGCAGGTGGTTGGCAATGGAGGAAATCTTAGCAGCCTGTCAGCATATTTCACTGACAGCGAAACGGAAATTCACACCAGAGACAAAACATGCGCATGCACATTTATTCCACGAGAAAACAATTTCTCGAAAATGTCCATATTTTTAGACAGTAAAAACATCTGATGGAAGAACAACAATAGCTTAAATAAGCATTTTTGCTCCTCTTACGGAAAATTACAGCTATGAAGGAATATGCATTTGTCAGGCAGTATAATCACTTAAAACCAAACAAATCTGATTCAGAAAGGTAATGTATTTGATTATTTTAAAGCACCGATTCTGTTGAAAGGTATAACGAAAGACAAAGTAATATGCAAATACAAAGCAAAACAAACCGTCAGATGCATAGGATTCATTTTATGAACACATTTATCAAGCTGTTGATAAATTCTGCCTGACAAAAGGAATGAAAAAAAGTAATTTAAAGGAAGTGTGAAAATCAAATAAATCAAGTGTGAATGATGAACTGATAGATAAAACAAAACAGTAATTCAGGAACTCAAAAGCAGTCTAATAAAATGTATTTTCTATTTGTCTGCTTTATTTTTCTTGCTGCAACTTGAATCATATGTTATCAAAGAAGAAGGACGCTCTTGAAGATAGATCAAGGCAGATTGCAGATATATTTCAAATGCATGGTGTTATTGTTCTCATGCCCTAGACTCCTCAGTCCCGAGACAGGAAACTTGCGAAAGTATGAGTATACTGTACATTTGGACTTGAGAGCTGATGTTTTTCTCATATATGGAAATATTTGTTTTCACCAGTGCTGCAAGATAAAGTCAAGTAGAGCACTTTTTCTGTGTTTACTTCACATTTTAACTAACAGGTTTATAAGAATAATATTAAAATAATCATCAATTATGCATGCTTAATACCCTAATTAATCATGTAATTATTTCCTGAAGCAGCTTGCACATTGTTGTAGTTTAATATGCGTTAGTTCAATCAACACTATAATAAAGTACAAATATCTAGTATACTGATCAAATGTTCACTCTAAATTGGTTTAATAAAAACAGCAATTTATAAAAAAAATTCCACTGCAAAATCTGCCATTTTTTTAATAACAGTAACATTGTCCTGTGCATTGACAAAAGTCATATTTGAGGTAAAATATGCAATCATTTAAAAAGTGCCTCTTTAAAATGTCCATTCTATTATTTTTATGCTGATTAAAAATCAATATCAATATAATAAGTAAAATGTATGACTGTTGCTGTATGCCAAGAAAATATAAATTTCCAGAATATTATGTTAAAAAACATACAAAGATATTTCAGGTAAAATATGCATTCATAACATTTTTTTTATTATATATTTTTTTTGTGCTGCATTTTTTGTTTTACAATTATGAAATATTGCCATACACCAAGAAAATATAACACAAATTTCCAGTATACTTATGGAAGCTAGTTTCTGCCACTGAATAAAAAAAGTAATTGCAACTTTTTATATCACAATTCTGACTTTTTTTCTCGCAATTGTGAGTTTACATCTCACAGTTTTTTTCAGTATTGCATGATTTAAACTCACAATAGCAAGATATAAACTTGCATTTGTGAGTTACACAATCAGATTTGTCTGATATAAACGTGCAGTTGTGATTTACAAAGTCAGAGTTGCATATAAACTCACAATTTTGAGAAATAGTCAGAATTGTGAGATATAAACTGGTGTAATAAAAACTGCAATTTTTTTTTAAATCTACGATTTCCTTTGTTCATATCAGTAACATTGAACATTGACAAAACCAATATTTCGTAATATTACTGCATGCAGACATTAAACATTTTTTTATTATTAATTAGTATGATCTATCATTTCTATAACTGTTACCATGCATACCATGCAAAATATAACTTTTATACATTTTCCAGTATCCTCTGTTTCTTGAGCAATATTGAAAATCTGATTGTCCCTTCCAAGGAATAAAGTATTTATCAGAGGATTTCTATATTTTGCTGTATCTGCAGCATTTGCATTACATGACATCCCAGAGCACCCAGCCAGCTTAAGTGATAATATAGGGATCTATGGGGACTATCTGAATAGTATGTCTCTGAGAAGTCAATATGAATATTAATGAACCAAGAACTTTCAACTGTGAAGCTGATCATCGCTTTAGGCTTCACTTTCACCTCATCTGACTCAAGTAGTTTCCACTTGACTTGACTGCCTGCGTGGTTTGCATAATTCTCATTTTTGCACAGCCCTGACCCTCTACCATCTTTGAACACTCAGTTTCAGACCTCAGTCGTGAACTTTCTCCTTCCCCAGCCCTTACCAAAGGCACTGCATTATCATGCCAGTGCAGAGCCCATAAATTACCTGTTTCCTGTGTCTTCCATTAAAACACAACCTGCACTTTAGCCTAAAGATGGGAAGATAAAACCTATTCATCCACTAACTCCTGAAATGATTAGATGGGACAGTCTCTATCATTTCAGAGAGGCTGGGACTTCAGCCAAGGTACTAGACTTAACACAATTATGCTTGCCACAATTGCCCTCAGATATGGACTGAGTAGCGTGTTAAAGGCATTTCTTAATGAATTAGTTCAGCGGACATGTATTTTAAATCTTCTATTAGTTCATCCATTTGGAAAAATACCAAGAACAAATATTCAATGCAACAGCACAATATCTGTATGTAACATCGTGAAAAATAAAGATGTTATAGCAGAACATTTTGTGATTCTGTGAAAGTAAAAATAAAAATATTTTACAGTAAGGTCTGCTAACATCCATTAATGCATCAGGTATTATGAAGTAATAATAAACAGTACTTTTACAGCCTTGGGCAATGTTAATTTTTTTCATATATAGTGCTACATTTTTAATATTTCAAGGTTTGTAAGGGTCAACATTTTTCCAAGCATAACATTTTTTAAAGTTTAAATAAGGTTTAATAATTTTTCTATTTATTATAATGTATTATTTTTATATTAGAAAGTGTCCTGTTTAATTCAAATTTTTTTTCTGAGCAAACAATAATTTTTAATATTTTTTTTACCCTGATTTACAGAATAAAATTAAATCTGGTTGGGAATATTTACAATAAGAATCATTATATTACATTAAAATACTATATTTAAAGAGCGCAGTCACCAGAAACAAATTAATTTCAGGATTAAGATTTTACTCATTTAAAATATAATACAATTAATATGATCACTTTTTCTTTTATTTATTAATATATAAAGGTAAAATATAAAGTAGAGGACAGGATAAGTATGTTGTTTAATTTTTTACATAAATCTAATACGCTGAGTGATGATGGAATATTATTTCACCCAAATGTTGATATTTTATTTTCACAAGTCATTTGAAAAAGTAGACACTTTACTTGCATTTTAAATGTTTTCTATGTATTTAAAATAACTTTTTTATTTAATTTGACGCAGACACCAAAATGTGACATCGTAAGCAAACATTATTATTATTATTAACAAACTACCTTAAAGTTTGTTTTATTAATGCCACGCCAGATTATTGGATGTTTTCGTGGTGAAAAAGAAACATCAGTAATTACAATATTAATAATAATAAAAAAACTAAATAAGATATTTAAGACCCATTTTTTCAAAAAAATTCTGAAACTAAATTTGGATTAACTTGATTAAAACTCTTTTAAATGGTATCAACAGAATAAAACAAATCTTAAAGTAGAACTGTAGTTCAAAATAAATGCTATACAAATATTTTTAATTGTTTGTTCATTATACCTAATAAAACAATTCTTAAACTAGCTTAATATATGCTGAAGAAACAGTTGTTAATTGTTCATTTATGATACCTGTTAAACTAATTCTAACAAATGGAATCTTGCTGTAAAATGTAACCAAAAAAGTCTGTTGAATCCCTGAATAATTTAGGAAGGAATTATAAATATTTTTACCTTTCATCACTTTACAACCCTTTTAGAGATCTATTTTTCTAAAATTAAAAATGAGAAAGAAGTTTTCCTGAAACTAAACTTGATTAAAAGCATTTTCAATGGCATCAACAGAATAAAACAATTTTTAAACCAGCTTATGTAATGCTGTAAAACATGTTGTTAATTGTTCGTTTATGATACCTGATGTTAAAAAAATGTTAATCTTGCTGTAAACTGTTACCCCAAAAAGTCTGTTCAACCCTGAATCCTTCAAGAAGCAAAGACAAACAATTTTTCACCTCTCATCACTTTACAATAAATTATAAATACAGACATTTCCATTTATAACCCATTAGGAACATGGCTCATCTCTTACCTCTCTCTGGGCACAGATATTTTGGGCTGAGTCCGACACCTTTTGCTGAGTTTGAAGAGTTTGCCGACAATCCGCTGTGCTTTGCTGAGCAGCTGTTGAGTGCTCGTCTCCAGCAGTTGAAAGCGTTGCTGAACGCCAGGGTCCATCTTCCAAAAGTACTGCACAGCAGATGTGTTCAGAGCATAGAATGTTGGTAATCTCCTCACAAAATTTTGGAAGTCCTCTAGAAAGGCAGACAAGTGTTGAGAATAAATTACTGGAATGACTTTGCCTCATGTTCGGGAAAAAGAAATCAGTCATGTTTGATAAAAATGAGTCAACAGTGAAACTGGGGGTGGGAGGGGAGCAGGTGGAATGTTATTTTCATTCCTTTGATGAAAATTGAAAATTGTCCTGCGTGATTGAACACTGATAGGCGAGGACAGCAGGGTATTTTCAATGAATTGCTAAGAAACGCTAAGCCTTTTCTAAGAAGGACAGGCTGATTTTGAAGGAGCACATGTGGTTCGACTTCAACAACAACAAAAAACATTAAGTTCTGACAGTATAGCAAGTCATTAAAGCAAAGCAGAATCATCTCGGCCACACATGTCTTCCAGCGGAGGGAAGTTCATTTTCATTCGTGGCGAGAAAAATCGATAGCCGTGTTATGGTGCTCAACGCCCCAATCAATGCTACCTAACATCCAACAAGAAATGATCTCAGTGCCTGTAATTAACAACATAGATCCCCATCATAGCCTGACAATTCCAGTCTGTGCAGAATTGGATTTTTCATGCAATCAAACATTAGGTAATTGAAAATATTACAAGTTCCATTTTTAGGTATCCACTATCCATTGATCGGTACAAGTCGCTAAGTTTTGTTTTGATGAGGAATTTCATTACAAAACAAAAACTCTGTGATGCCCCGACCGAATAGAGAAGCGGACTGCTAGATGATCTCGCTCCAGCAGATGATTGTTGTTTATTTATTTGGTTTACAGTCATTAGGCAGTGGTTTTTCACTCCCTGCTGTTGCTGCAGGAGGTAGAGCTCCAACATGGCTGTGATGCACACAAAAACCTGCTCTGTGCTGGCTCAGTGCCTAGCTTAGGGACAAGTAAGCCTGCCAAGTCCAAAACGCTGCTTTACCACAATAACAATGACACTAGATCCCAGGAAGCACTTCCCACAATTTCCTTGTCAGCCATCAAATGTAACAAGGTGACAACAATCACTGTGTAATGTCACACCACTATATGACAGGGATATTCACAGATCTAAGCGGCATGACAGAATTAACTTGATGCTGGCATGCCTCGGGCCTTACGACAAATAAAAAAATAAAAAATCCTAACCATAAAACCTCATGCAAGACATTTATGCTATGTTTTCACCCCTAAATGATTCTCATTCACCTTTCCCCATATGATTGTATCCATAAAAGGACAATTTTTAGTTGCTCTTCTCCATGCAATTATTCTACATGGGAACTAAAAGTGGTCCATATGACTCTGTGTTATTAAGTTAGACAAAAACATACAAAAGACTGAAATTTAAGTCATTAATCACTGAGTTAGTGAAAACTGCCAAGAACCTTATCAGTCATGAATCAAAAAAACATTCACACTGTTTTTTTAACCAATTCATTCCAAGTTCTCAGTCAAATAAATTATATGTTCACAAACTGCTACTTCTCCCATGAGCATGACCGAACACACATTTATGGCATGCGTGTGTCCTTTTAGAATATTGGAAGATTTAGTCTCTCTAGTCTCTACTATTTCCAACTACATGGGACAGGTAAAACAATTCTTCTAAAATTATCTTTTGTGTTTTACAGAAGAAATTCAGTAAATGAAGAAATGTTCAGTTGATTTTAATTATTCACCATATTCCTTGAAAAGTTAAGAAAAGTAAAAAAAAAATAATATTGCAGAATCTTACCAGACTCTTCAAACTCTTGGTTGGCTTGCATCCATGATTCTCTGATGAGTTTCAGACTGTCCTGCATAGCCTTCAGGTCTTCACTGGGACAGTTGCACTGGGGATAATCAACACTGCATTTGCACCAGCAGTCATTATCCCGGCACACAAACTCGCCCTCAGAGTGACAGCCAATATAACTGAGAGCTGCCTCCACAAATCTGCTCCTTAGGTATTCTGGCAGAATGGCCTGAAGCCCTAGAAGACAAATATGCATTAAAAAAATTAAACCAGTATACACTACATTTTTTTTTACATTAAATTGAATCTATAATACTATGATGCATCTATAATGTTACAAAATATTTATATTCCTAATCATCAAATAACACTAAAAAGTATCAATTTTCTCAAAAATATTAAGCAGAACAACTGTTGTTAACATTGATAAGAAATTTTAATGACCGCTAGATCAGCATATTAGAAGGATTTAGAAAGGATGTGACATTGAAGACTGGAGTAATGGCTGCTGAAAATTCAGAATTGCCATCACATGATTCAATTACAGTATAATAAAATACTAAACAGTTATTTTTAATTGCAATTATATTTCATAATATTACTGTTTTACTGTATTTTTGACCAAATAGTCCAGCCTTGGTATGCATAAGAGACTTATTTCAAAAACATAAAAAAAATCTTACTAACCTTAAAACTATTGAATTGTATAATAAAATACTAGTTTAATTTAAACTATTTTAAGTGTTATAAGTATCTTTAAAAAAAAGTATCGTTTAAAAAAAAAAGATAAAAGATCTTTCGAAATAAAAGCTCAATTTCTTTGAACCTTTACAGCCTAAGTGTGCTTTTACAACGAAAGATGGTTGTGGTATTTTTCTGTGAACATGCTACTGTCACGTTCTGTTGGGAGCAAGGAGCGAGGAGTCGAGGAACTTCTTTCAAACAGAGACTTTAATGATCCAAACGCAGAACACCACGAATGACGAATAACAGCTGACACCAGACACATGGAACACAGGGCTTATAAACAGGGGAGGAAACTAGATAATGAGGGACACACACCTGGAACTAATGAACTAATGATGAGAAATAAACAAGAACAGGAAACTGACTAAATATGGGCATGAGGAAACATGAGGGAGGAAAAACACAGGACACAGGGGGACAGGACTGACAGCTACCACCTCTTTCAATATCAGCATAGAATAATTAAATTAAACGAGTGATAATATCATTGGAATGTCTGGGATATAGTCAAATAATACATGCGCTACCTTGTAGATGAATCTTGTTTTCAGGACTCTGAACCAAAACGGAACTGACAGAATCGAGATTGTCATAGTTACTGCATCCAAGAGGGCCTGTCCTTGTTTCGGTCACCTTAAGGGAAGACAAGAGAAAGCACATGACAATACTCTGTGCAAAACAGAGACAGAAATGACACTGAGGCCATTAAATATGCAGAGCAGGCAGATGACTGTCCTGTGAAATCAAAGTAACATAGATTTCTCCAGTGCTTCTACAAGCTCAAAAAATGCATATTGTTTTAGACAAACTACACATGCTTGCTGGTAGAATATAAGAACTATACAATAACTATGTTGTAAAGGAGCTCAAACGTCTGTCAAGAAAAGTATAACGGCTGCACCGTTACACCAAGGACATGAATGTTATTGAGAAAGCTATTGTATTATTTGGACCAAATTCACAAATGTAGTGAAGGGCAATATTTCACAGTGAACGTAATACACTTTCAGTGTACGTAAATAGTGAAGGTTAATGGACCTGTGGCTGAATGCGACTAGAATTTTACAATCAATTTGGTACATTTCAACATACACTGAACAAAATTATAAACGCAACACTTTTGTTTGTGCCCCCATTTTTCATGAGCTGAACTCAAATATCTAAGACTTTTTCTAGGTACACAAAAGGCATATTTCTCTCAAATATTGTTCACAAATCTGTCTAAATCTGTGTTAGTGAGCACTTCTCCTTTGCCGAGATAATCCATCCACCTCACAGGTGTGTCATATCAAGATGCTGATTAGACAGCATGATTATTCCACAGGCGTGCCTTAGGCTGGCCACAATAAAAGGCCACTCTAAAATGTGCAGTTTTATCACACAGCACAATGCCACAGATGTTGCAAGTTTTGAGGGAGCGTGCAATTGGCATGCTGACTGCAGGAATGTCCACCAGAGCTGTTGCCCGTGAATTGAATGTTAATTTCTCTACCATAAGCCGTCTCCAAAGGCGTTTCAGAAAATTTGGCAGTACATCCAAACGGCTTCACAACCGCAGACCACGTGTAGCCACACCAGCCCAGGACCTCCACATCCAGCATCTACACCTCCAAGATCGTCTGAGACCAGCCACCCGGACAGCAGCTGCAACAATCGGTTTGCATAACCAAAGCATTTCTGCACAAACTGTCAGAAACCATCTCAGGGAAGCTCATCTGCATGCTCGTCGTCCTCATCGGGGTCTCGACCTGACTGCAGTTTGTTGTCGTAACCGACTTGAGTGGGCAAATTCTCACATTCGATGGCATCTGGCACTTTGAAGAGGTGTTCTCTTCATGGATTAATCCCGGTTTTCACTGTACAGGGCAGATGGCAGACAGCATGTATGGCATTGTGTTGGTGAGCGGTTTGCTGATGTCAATGTTGTGGATCGAGTGGCCCATGGTGGTGGTGGGGTTATGGTATGGGCAGGCATAAGTTATGTTACAATATGTTACAATGAACACAGGTGCATTTTATTGATGGCATTTTGAATGCACAGAGATACCGTGACGAGATCCTGAGGCCCATTGTTGTGCCATTCATCCACGATAATAATAATGCACGGCCCAATGTTGCAAGGACATGTACACAATCCCAGGAAGCTGAAAACATCCCAGTTCATTCATGGCCAGCATACTCACCAGACATGTCACCCATTGAGCATGTTTGGGATGCTCTGGATCGGCGTATACGACAGCGTGTTCCAGTTCCTGCCAATATCCAGCAACTTCGCACAGCCATTGAAAAGGAGTGGACCAACATTCCACAGGCCACAATCAACAACCTGATCAACTCTATGTGAAGGAGATGTGTTGCACTGCGTGAGGCAAATGGTGGTCACACCAGATACTGACTGTTTTCCGGACCCCCCCAATACAGTAAAACTGCACATTTTAGAGTGGCCTTTTATTGTGGCCAGCCTAAGGAACACATGTGCAATAATCATGCTGTCTAATCAGCATCTTGATATGCCACACCTGTGAGGTGGATGGATTATCTCGGCAAAGGAGAAGTGCTCACTAACACAGATTTAGACAGATTTGTGAACAATATTTGAGCAAAATAGGCCTTTTGTTTACATAGACAAAGTCTTAGATCTTTGAGTTCAGCTCATGAAAAAGGGGGGCAAAAACAAGTGTTGAGTTTATAATTTTGTTCAGTGTAGATTTTTAAAATCGAACATAGCTGCCATTGCAGAACTACAGTATGTTTTATAATGAAAGGCACAGTATAGACTGAAAAGAAATGCAACTGTTAGAAGAAATGTTTGTAAGCCAAATTAATCAATGTTCCAGAGCAGACAAACAGGTATGCGTAAGAGTAGAATATCCATATCACTGACACCTCTCTGAAAAAACTATCGACACGGTCTTGTCTCTTTGATCTAAGATTTGTGTTAAAATGGTGCGCCATTGCAGCTCAATCATTCCTGACAAAAGCTTCAGTTTTTTCCCTGACAAAAGTCACTGTATATCAAAGCTCGGCTGACACATGGGAAGAAAACTCACTGCCTGTGGGCAAATATATCTCCCTACCTGTCACTTACAAATTGTTCTCTGTTCTACATTGTCTTCTTTAATATTTCCCCTGGTGAGTGAATGAAAGTCTCCATGTCGTGTTTGTAGATTAATGGTGACCAGAGATCTCCATCAGGCAAAACTAACTTTTTCTTCTTCTCTGTTGGAAGAAAAGTTTCCTTTGTTCGACATCTACTCGAGGGTCACTGGATAAACGGTGAAGCATATAAAATGAGACAAAGTAAACACTATAGTGAACCCTTCAAGCAGAACGCAGTTGTTGTCATACAAGTGAACCACTGAAAATGACTGAGGACCTGGAAAAGCCAAGGAAGCATTTCTAATGTGTTACACAAGCAGCAAATCCCCATTATCGAGAGCTGCTTTATTTAATTTCCATTCAGCATATTGAAATAACTTTCAAACCATTGAGAGCGGTGAAAGCCGAATCAGGAGCAAAAGCACAAGTTCAGCAAGCCTACCGCTGGCATTTCCGTTCCTCTTATTGACGCGTCCATGCAATTAATTAAAATCCAAGGAGCCTCTATGGGGATCAGCAGATTAATTTCTAACAAAGACAGATGTCTGACTTAAAGAGAAAAATTGACCAATTGCAAGCATAAAGATGGGTTTTTCTATGCATAGCAATGAGCCGGCCCGCAACAAGGGCCTGATGGAGCGAAGCATGTGCAGAACTTGGGCTTTCTATAATGAAACGGAGAAAAATGCAGTACTGTTGCGGCAGCTAGTGCATCTGAATTGGAAATTTGGAATTTACCTGAGTGTGCACTTTGTGCCATCCATTATAGATGCTAAGTACAAACCATGTGGACTGAAAATTGTGTATTTTTTTTTCAAATTATCTGCAGTGTTTTATTTGTGCTGACTACATCAGAACTTCCAGCAGCAGGCTTTAATGAGATCAGTAACTGGCATAAGGGTCACTTTCAGTGTGGCTGCGACTGAAGGGATGTATTCAAGGAAATGGGTCAGTTGTGACTTGTAACATTCACTCACAATCACTCTGAAGTTCATAAGACTGTTCCCTCTGTCTTTATTAAAGAAGACCTGGCACCCACGATCCTATACATAGCTACTGTGTCACTCTTTTGTCTCTTACTGCCATGCTAAGAGACTAAAACACTGCACTGTAAATAGAATGGATAATAATCACAGCACATATGCCCCACTTTTAGGAAAAAAGGAAAAACTAAATATTTGCATACCCTGGTGTGTAAACAAATAAAAATGTTCCACAGAAAAACATGACAATAAGACGGTCAAAATCCTTTAAAAGTGACTAAAATGATTTGCTAAAGAAAAATTAGCCATCCATTGCATTTCTCAAACAGTAAATGAGGAAAAACAGACAGTTCTGTAATTCCCACCTGTGATTAATCCAACAAAGACTACAGAAAATATCACTGAGTGGGCCTGCGTAGCCACATATTTGAATAATAATGGATTTTAAGATGCCGATCCCAGCTTTTTTGATACGCTAGGAATGTCATTAATGTTTCATAAGCACTGGTGCTTAATGCTTTATACAAAGTTCCGGCTAGAATGGGGTCTGTATTTAATCAGAGAGAATTAGTCAATAGGCATTTTCCTATTTGCATCAGGCATGTTTTTACACTGCATTGAAACAATCTTTGAGATATTCGAGCAGCTGTTTTCATAAAAAGGCCCTTTCCGGTGGGTTAGCACACCCTTCGTTTCAGTGGGCGCAATGGGGGAAGCTTATCATTGGAGGAAAGTGTGCATTAGAATGGAATTATACCCTTCTCTACAGAAAATAGGACTTTATTGAAAGCAGCAGGGAATCCTCTGCAAAGCTAGTAGTGGTTAATGCTCTCAGCTTCAGCTTGTGAAATCTTAGAATGAAACACAAAGGCATGCTCTCTACAAGAGAGCTTCATCTGCGTGCATTAGCTGGAAATTCTTTTTGATTTTTCAAGCGTTCTTTCCTCGCAGCCGGATTCGGAAGTTCTCGCTCTGGTTTATGGCAGTTAAGAGGGGGAGACTGGGGGAGGTGTAGAGGTGCTGGCAGAGTTTTCATGCCTCTCAGCTTGTGCTTGGGATGCTTGACTGATGACCCAGGCAAACGTCAAAGCACTACCAGTTGCAAAATGCCCAACTCTTTCTCCGAATCATAATCTTTCATAACGTTTTCTACAGTTTATATACTCTGCCACTGAGTTGGTGAGAGGATTCATATAATGCAAAATGTATTCCATTGCTTAACAGAGAAAAATATGGTTTGAGTATGCATTGCATAGAAGATTGTGGAATAAAAAAATTAAAAAAGAAGAATGATTGTATTATTGAGTAGTGTTAAAAATAATGTGTAGTATTATTTAAAGAGAGAGTTCACCCAAAAATAAAAAAATATGTTATCACATACTCACCATTATGTTGTTCCAAACCTGTATGACTGACTTTCTTCTGTGGAACATAAAACATTTATGTATTTAGATTTTTTTTTGGTAAACCAAACAGTTTACGTTCATATTGACATGTCCTTTAAACTAAAATACAAAGAAAGTCAATGGGAACCAAAATTGTATGGTTGCCAATATTTTTAAAAATAACCTATTTTGTGTTTGGCGGACAAAAGTCAGGTTTGGAATGACATGAAGATGAGTAAAAGATGACAGAATTGTTATTTCTGGACGGACTAAACAAGACCTGTTATGCGCCTTTTTACAATATGTAATATAAGTCTCAGGTGTCAGACCCAGATTTGGTATGTGACGTTTTAGCTCATAATACCCCACAGATCATTTGTTATATAATTTTGAGAATGCATATTTTGAGTGGAAGCAGAAACATGCTGTTTTCATACACTCTTTAAATGCAATGAGATTCTGCTCCCTGCCCCATTTTCCATAATAGGGCTGTGCCTTTACAGCTGGTATCTCAGATACTCTGCTAAAAAACATCTATTTGGTTTTGATTATCATGTCTATAGTGCTGAAACCATGCGTTTTAAACCATATTAATTTAAACTTCTGATATACGGTTTTCTGAGTGCACACATCCGAATTACACGCACAGAAAGCAGTTGTCACACAGCATGCAAGTACTAAACTATGTTCTCTTTCATGTCTTATTGTGCTTAAACTGTTAAGTACATACTGGTTAATGTTAAAAACACAAATGAGTTACAAAAACAATCGGTTATGTCTGTGAAGGTAAACAGCTGGGAAATAAATTGCATGTTTGTATTAGATCTGTGTGGCAGCAGCGTAATATATAGTAAATAAATCAATAAATCCACTGCTCTCTTTTCTCCTGAGGATGGGGCTCTAAATAGTGTTCTGTGCTCGTCATTGAAGCCAACGAAATAACAGTTAGCATGCATTGCTCGAATGTTCGCCATGGCGTTAGAACTGGTACAACGTTGTCGCTTGCAAAAAAATGGCAGCGCCGTGGGTTGAAACTTTCAGATTAAGGGACGGTAATATTATATTAAGATCCCCTTTCTAGATCACAGGGGGAGCGAAATGGAGCTCAGTAGGACAGTTTATTTTTAATAAGAGCGACAAACAAGTCACAGAATTTAGATCAGAATAGAAAACTGATGCAGATAAGTAGTATATAAAAGAAGCGTGTGTCTGAGAGTGTGTCTGTGCAGGCTACTGCCTGGAGGAACTGTCTCTGTGACATCTGTAACACGGGGGTATGATTAATCAATCAATATCGGGTTGTTCAAATTAATTGATTAATCAGAAAATGTATATTTGTACTGATCCTCATTCATTAGCAAATCAAAGTTCTAATGAGTCCTTGAGCCATCGCCTAGTGTTCATCCAAGCCTATACATTCTGGCTACTTAGCATGATGGCTTGCAAGTATATCACCAGAAGGCAATCAGTAGGACATTAAAATGCATAGACCTGAATACTCCAACAATCATATCTAAACATGCTCTGATTGTTATAAACCTCAACTAACACTCCTCCCTCCTGTAAATCAAAGCGTAATGCTATGATGGATGTCAACTGGCACTCATCACATTTTCTGTCCACCATCATCTCTGACTGTGGAGGTTAAAGATTCATTTATTATTGGCGGTGCAGAAAATCCTCCTCATAAGTCTCTTATTCATTAGAGCCTGACACCTCACTTATATTCAAAATGGCTGACGAATGAGCTGGGCTCTCAAAGAAATTATTGAAATGGAACAGATAATTTGTCACACTGATGCATAATTCCACCAGCACCTTCATATTTATTTATTTATTTGCTATATTCCCTCTATACCCTCCCCCAAGAAAACAGCTCTTCCATTTGAGCAGACCACTCCCGGTCAAACGTTGTATGTTTGCCACAGAAAGAATCGCCGGTTTGGTGCAGAGAGCCTTTGTATTCATATCCGTCTTCATCCATGTGAGGTAAAAATCTATGGGCTGAATTAAAGACTGCTGATCCTGAGAATATTTCACATCAATCACCTGAAATGCCAGGCAAATAAAGGCATCTAAAAGGACCTCCATCTGCTCACTTCCATCAAGATAGCTTATAAGCTCTTAAGCGAAGACACTTGCTGTCAGGAGGCAATGTGTCTTGCTTCCGGTAAATACAAATCAACTACAATCAAGTAAGGTTGGGAACAGAGTTGCATTCTTTTAAATACCGGAACCGACTAATGCTGTCCGTTCTTGCACAGATGCTGATTTAATACGATACTAACAGTGTTTACTGCACTACTAACAGCACTATCACAACACAGTTAGTCCAGTTACAGAAGGGCTCATTCTCAGAAATTATGATACATACAGTGCAACCAGTCAAGTGCAATTCTTGAGTGAATGATTCTTATGAACCGGTTCTTTTTAGTAAATCAAACACCGCTTACTACTAAAAGTGAAACCTAAATAAACGTAGTTACTAAGTGGTTGTTTATATGTCAACACGTATTTGTCAGCAGTATTTTATAAATAATAATGAATATCTAACCACATTTTTTTGTATAATTTTTATTTATTAAATAACCTATTATTGAATTGCATTCACGATGCCAGCACTAAAAAGAAAGAAATCCCACCACTAAATGTATGAAAATCATGTCAGTATTTCGTTATTGACTTACACTACCATTCAAAAGTTTGGGGTCAGTACTTTAAAAAATAAAATGTGATTTTTTTTTTTCAAAAAGGACACATTAAATTGCTCAATAGTGACAGTTAATACATTTATAATGTTACAAAACATTTATATTAAAAATATATACCAAGAATATACCAAAATATTAAGCAGCTAAAATGTTTACAACATTAACAATAAGAACAAATGTTTCTTTAGCACCAAATTATAATTAATTCTGAAGGATCATGTGACACTTAACTACTAGTGAAACAGTGAAAGTCACAGCCAAGTATGGTGACCCATACACAGAATTACACGCTCGCATGCACCCACGCAGCGGCGCCCAGGGAGCAGTTGGGGGTTTGGTGCCTTGCTCAAGGGCATCTCGTCGTGGTATTGAGGGTGGAGAGAGCGCTGTACATTCACTCCCTCCACCGTCAATTCCTTCCAGCCCAAGACTCGAACTCACAACCTTTGGATTACGAGTCAAACTCTCTAGCCATTAGGCCACGACTTCCCTGACTGGAGTTATATCACAGATTATATCACAGGAATAAATTATATTTTAAAATATATCTAAAAGGAAAGTAATATTAAATTGTAATATTTCACAATATTACTGTTTTTACTGATCAACTAAATGCAGACTTGGTGAAAATTGGAGAAAAACATACACACAAAATGTTTTACAAATACGCTTAAACAGTAGTGTAACCCACACCCCCCCCCCACCCCAAATATCACTTTTTTTAAGTATTAAAATAATATTTAATGGAGTCATTAAGGAATCATTAAGAGGATTCTGAATCATCTAACTATTTACAATTCCCATCCGTATAATGAGGTCAACAAAAATTAGTACATATGACAGTTTTTCAAACCCCCATTCTAACTCTAACTTTCCAAAATGTATTTAGGAGTGCATAAAATGCATTGTGCAGAAAGCATTTAACTAATTTAGTGCAGATTATGTGGGCTGCTGTTTCAAGAACAATCACTGACCTGACACATATTGCTTGCTACGGGTAACTTGTTTTGGATTATCTGATATATGTTGTGTCAAAGAGCTTAAACCTGAATATGTGTTTAAAAAAACTGGCCCTTTCAAACACAGTTTAACTTAATCGAATGCTCCTCTGTGCGTACACACATCATATTTGTTCAAACCTGTGATTTATTAATACCTCATAATTTATATGAGCAAGAACAAAAATGAAAGAAAAACTGTGCTTCTCTAACATTTAACCCACTTCTTTTGATCTCCGAATGATGCAGCTGCAAAACAATAGAAACAACCGAGCTCATGTCAAACTCCTTTCCAAAAATAAGCACTCAAACGGGGGGTCAGGTCCCCAGGTCTGTGCGCATCTAGGCCACAGGGTTACCTTGATGGCAGTGGAAGCAATCTGGAGGTGGTGCAGTTTGCGCAGAGTGCTCTCTCGGTCTATGAAGTAGGAGGCAGCCAGCTGGTGCAGGGCCTCCAGAGTCACAGCCGTGCCATTTGAGTCAGTCAGGTCCGCCGTCCGGCTTAGCCTCCTCTTGTCCACAAATATAGCCAACGCCTCCTCACCTGCAGCAGGGCAAAGAAACATAAAAGTGTGAGGAACGCTGGGGAAAATGGCTTCATAAAGTCAAAAAAAAATTATGTTAGGAAGAGCAAAGCAAGGGAATTAACTACACAGTGATTGTCTATGAAGGTAATAGAACATTGACAATTTATCAAATAAAAGATAACACTTATAAATAATGAGAACGTAAACTGTCATTAAAATCATGTTAACACTTTACATAATGCAGATGCACAGTTCATCAATATAAGTATATGTGAAAATGTATCAAGTAAAGATAAAGTTTCACGTTAAAGTTTTTAATGACAGCTTATTAATACAGCTGTCAAACAATTAAAGTATTTAATCGCAAATAACGTTGTAATTATTGAGTTCAACTGGTTGTGTGGATGATGCACATAGAAAAAAACATATATATATATATATAAAGACACCAGAAAGTACTGTAGATTTATGCAACAGATGTATTTGTAATTAATGTTTGTGCAAATTACCATGTGATACAACTGTGGCATTTTTTGAAACTTGTTTTTTAATCTCTTTTTTTAATTCACAGATATCAAAAACAGATGTCAGAACTCTAGACCTTTGTGTGTTCACATTTGCAGATATTGGGTTGTCTAAAATGTTTGGCAGATAGAAGTGTCTGCCAAAATGCATACATGTAAATGAACAGTCAGCTTTAATCAAGTACCTCCGAGTGTAGCTGAAAGCAGAAAGTGTGTGCCATATTTCCTGATGATGTTCTCGGTTATGGCACCGAGGGTGGGTCTGCGGCCCAACTGTCTGATGGTATGCATGAACTCTGGATCGAGGGGTAGAGCCACGCCATTGTCCTCTCTCTCCAGAGCCAGGCTGTTCACCTTCCAGCGCCCAAACTCTCTGCAAGGTCAGGCAAAAACACACACACATAACACCCTATTTGGAAATGTCCTTCATTTGAGCCACAATGAACACATGAGGGAGAAATCTGGAATGTATTTTTTTCAACAGCTGGGAGAGTTTGTTTTAATATCTGGTTCAGTGTAAGCCATACTTTTTTGAAATTGCCGTTCTGTATATTCCCCAAACAAAAAAAAAGAAAATGTTTAAAAGAGGTCTGAGAAACCTTCACGCAGCTTGAGTACAACGCATATTCAGTTAAGACCTGCTGAGGAGAAAATGCGATGACTGCATGACCCCCGTGCCTGCAATTCAAATCATATTATGCATTCCTTTTTTTTTCAACTTCAGCTTTAGGAATTGCTCTGGACTGCTTTAAAAGCTGTTGTCCTCTACATAATGGTGCAATTTGTTTTTTTTTCCTGTGACTTTTCCACTGAAGAAGGGTTGACTGGAACTAATCTGTAACAATGGCAAGCTTCTTTTTTTTCACGGATAAAAGGTAAGAGGAGTTTGTTCAATGAGAACAGCTGGAATTATGTTTGAGAAATGTGAATGTTTGAAACGTTTCTTATATAACTTTCAGCGCAGCAACTTTATTTAATACTTCAGAATATAGAGTATACTTTAAAAGAATGACCATCACTAGATGGTATGGTAAAATAAAATACTAGCTTAGAAATGCAGAACACAAAACACAAAGTATTAGTGCTGGCCTTCATTTATTAGTTAGTATATTAAAGGCATAGTTCACCCTAAAATGAAAATGTTGTCATTGTTTACTCACCCTCAAGTTGGGCCAAAGATCCTTTCTTCTGCTGAACACAAAAAAAATATATGTTTTGAAGATTTGGAATTGAAACCAAACAGTTGATGGTAGCTACTGACTCTTCCCCCATATTATGGAAGTCTATGGCTATGTTTGGTTATCGACATTCTTCAAAATATCTTCTTTTTTTTGCTCAACAGAAGAAAGAAACTTAGGTCTGGAACAACTTGAGGAGAAATTTGGAAATCTCTTTTATCTCTTTAATATAATACCGATACTGTATCATTCTATTTAATATACTGCATTTTTCCTAAAGGGTTGAACTTTATTTTACAGTACATGCAATAATGTACTTGGTGTAATTACCTAAGACAATACTGAAATTGATTGATAAACTTTATTTGTCCCCGAAAGGAAATTTGTCTCGGGCAAAGTGCTATAATGTTGCTCTAAACAATAATACATACAATAGTAATCAACAAAACAGATTAAATAAAACAATTTAGAAAATATATTAAAATACAACAATGTGTAATATAAATAAATGCAAAACACAGTAAAGTGCTAATGTGCCATAGGTGCGTTGTTCTTATTAGAATTTAATAATTTAAGGTATATAAATATAAGGTAACTACCTGGGTTAAGGTTAGGTTTAGTGGTAGGTTCAGGGTTAGTACCTAGTTATTATCTAGTTATTGTAGTACATATTATGTGCATGCGGAACATGACTGTAATATAAAATTCTACCCTACCAATATTAAAGAAGCTGGGAAAAGACACTTTAAGAACAATGTGCATTTAACTATTAATTATATTTTTATATTTTTACAGTATAATTTATCATCCGACATATTTTAAAAGGAAATATATTGAGACATTTACTTGTTTTACTATATTACATTAAACGTTTCATTAATGTAAAATATCAAATGGTTTTATTTAAAATTAAAATTGAAAATGCATCTTATTAATATAATTGACTCAAACTTAAAATATACAAATCTCTAAACTGAAAACTGATCTGAACAATACATCTCAGACATGTTGTCACAAATGTCGAAATTCGGCAGAGCATACCCTTGGGGTAATTTTGCCTCATTATACCCTATATATTATATTTCAGAATATGGCTAGCTAAGTGTTTATAATAACAGATGACACTTATTGACAGCGGAAAATAAGAGTCGCAAAGACAATGACACAGAGAAAGACAAATGGAGGGGGATGAGAGATAGAAAGAGATGAAATGCAGAGAGAAAGTATGATCGACACTGTGTCAGAACAAAAGTACTTGATGGACAGTTATGGATGGAGCTGGAGGCTAATCCACCACTGAGCCCACGCTACAGCCTCACAGCAGGAGAAGGCATATTGAAGAACTACCTGCCAGCCTTCCCCACAGAGACCCACGGCTACACAGAGCCAACGGTGAGAACATGCTCCAGAGGAAGCAGTCTGAAGCCAAAGGGAGGCCGAGAATGTCACAGTACAAGCAAATGAGACCAGCTTGTTATAATGTCGGAGGCAGTGCTATGTTTGAAACATCCGGATGACTCTTACATTCGTCCTTCGTTAAGAGGAATGTGTCGGATTTATGCAACATTTTTGCAATATTATGCAACATGCTTATGCATTTGTGGATAGGCAAAAAAAGGTTTTGTGTTAAGTTAAATTGCGTTCGATTATTAAACTAATTAGTTTCAAGTTGGCTAAAAATTGAATGTGATTAATTAGAATAAAAATCAATCATCCTCCATTCAATACATAATTTCTGTAATACAGGATTTTCCATCCATCTAGTTTGAACTATGATTTGAATGTTTTTGCGAGTTCACAGACAGATGATACTGTAGGTATCACGCCTCACCAAACGACATTTACAGAAAGCAAGAAGTACAAAAGGAGTAAAAAGCTGTTCACACAGAACACATTTTCACGTTCAAAAACAGTTAACCTAGAAGTGCAATGGAATGGAACAGAAATCAAGGGGTCTCTAGACCTGTTTTTAAAAGTTGGATAATTTTTGACATGGCAGAGGGCACTTCTCACCACAGTTTTGAATTTTTTATACAAGTGGAAGAAAAGAGGAAAGAGAGAATTCATAACTGCATGCAACAAAATGCAGATGTATGCAAATAAATGCTGTTCAAAAGTTTGGGGTCAGTGATAATTTTATTCTGCAAGGAAGGAGCATAAAGACCTTTTATAATGTTAAAAGATTTATGTTTTAAATAAAGACTGTTCTTTTGAACATTTTATTTATCAAATAATCCTGAAAAAGAGGTATCATGGTTTCCATAAAACTATTAAGCAGCACAACTGTTTGCAACCTTTATAGTAATAAAAAAAATATTTCTTGAGCACCAAATCAGCATTTTAAAATGTTTTCTGAAGGATCATCTGACAAAGACTGTCTGCTGAAAATTAAGCTTTAGCACAGGAATATATTACTTTTTAATAATATTTCACAATATTACTGTTTTATTGTATTTTTGATCAAATAAGTGCAGCCTTGGTAAGAATAAGAAATATTACAGCCCCCAAACATTGAACAGTAATATTTATTCTGTAAGCCTGCAATGCATTGCATAGATCACTTGCCACTGTAAAAGCCGATTCATCTGAATGTGCACTCTGCATTGAAAATATAAGTGCATGTTCTTTTGCATTTTTAATAACGTTTGAGGCTGTTATTTCGCTACATTGACCTACAAATCGGTTAACACACTCAGCAAGGATGGATGGCATTTGTATCTTAGACTATCTGTGTCAGGCTGCAACTCAAACAGTCCATAAATCTAGAAACTCTCATGTAATAAATGCTTTCTGCACGGAAACATGTCAAAAGGTGTCAGTCACTGATTGAGAGCCTGTTAGTCTGTCAGCATTCACGGAGGAAGCCATGTACAGTAAATGTACAACACTGCAACCGTATACACACACATAAATACATCACTAATGGATTATTGTGATGTTTTTATCAGCTGTTTGAAACTTCATTCTGACGGCACCCATTCACTGCAGATGATCCATTGGCGAGTAGAAGATGTAATGTTACATTTTTTCCAAATATGCTCTGATGAAGAAACAAAATCTACATCTTGGATGGCCAGGTGAGTGCATTTTTTGCTATTTTTTTATTTTCGAGTTCCTTTAAAGATTCTTTCAAAAGGTATTTTCAATTTTCAAAAGAAGTCCAATTACCAAAGCTGCATTTATTTGATAAAAATTATAGTAAAACAGCAATATTTATACAATTTAAAATACTTAAATTGTAAACATACTGGCCCTGTGATGCTGCAGTTGAATGTTTAGAAGTCATTACTCTAGGCTTCAGTGTCATGTGATCCTTCAGAAACCTTTTTATTCAGGATTCATTGATAAATAGAAAGTTCAAAAGAACAGCATTTTTTTTTAAACAAAATCTTTTGTAACTGTCCTTTAAAAAAATGTATCATAGTTGTCCATCATGAAAAACATCTACATGATTTATCATCATGAAAACAAAGTGTTTTCTTGTTTTATTTTGAAAATGCTAACAAAACATTCAATGAAACCTTCTTGACAGCTCTAATTTTAAAAGTCATATAACATTATTATTATAGTAATTGGTTTATTGCTAAATACCAGCTGTGTTTATATTGTGGTCTTAACTTGATTTTTATTTCAAGACTAACCTGAGGCAAATTGAGAGCTCAGGCTACACCTCATTAGTTGTGTTTATCAAACCCTTCTTGATGATAACATTAATCTGATGTAAACATGCTCATTAAGGCCTCACTCATTCCACGGCATAAGTCCTTTAGGACTTAAGAAACTTTTTGGACCTAAATTTAGAGCTAATTGGTCAACAAAGGACATTCGCTATTTATTCAAAGAGTTTTCTTCATACTGAAATATTGAGTCATCAAAGCCCCAGTCATCATCGCTCATGTCAGTTGTGAGATATGACTTAACATACGCACCTCTGTGAGCTTCCATCATTCAATTCCCATAAGGGAAGTCCAACAGCTCATCTCTCTCAGTCGAGCTCTGGCCCTGATAAACTGAACTAGGAAAACAATCTACCATAGCAATGACCGAGCAGCCAGTAGGTGTTTTGTCCTTGATTGTGTTTCCAATGCAAGTGCAAGCATACTCAGGGGATATACATGTCTTGAAACATAAATAATGAGACGATTAGCTAGGGCCTGACGCTACTAGCCTGATATCTCTCTCTCCCTCTCCTTCTGTCGATCTCTCTCTCTCTCTAACGCACTCCCACCCACCTTCTCTTGTTCTCTTATAAAGGGTGAATTAGGATATTCTGGGACACCCAATCTCTGTTGTATACATTTCTGATCTACAACAGCTTTAGCATATTCAGTAACACTTTACTTAAATCTTTTATATTTAATTTATTAAAAATTATTTTATCCCTCTGGGTGTTTTTGGGAGGCTGGAGATATTTTAACATGCCCTGATGTTTGTATTTATTTAAGCTACTTATAAATATTAATGACTACAGTCTGATTACACTATATTCAGCACAAACTGTGCTTTAATATGTGACCAGCATGAATACACATTTTAACTTTTTCATGAATTATGTCCTGTAAAACCTTATAATGCATTGTGTGATTTCATGAATGCTTATAACCACATTAATACATTATCTATGCATTGTTACACTTTTAGAAAGTATAATGAAGTATAACACATGGCAAAAAAACAATTTAAGATGTAAAAATAAATCTGCAAATGCTGTAGTCAATTTTAACTTTCCTTACAATTATAGTCTATTTGGAAATATATAATGCATTAGAGAGTGCATTATAAATACCTTTATAATGCATTCAAAGGCTTCAAATAAAATGTTACCGCATATTCTTTTGGGTTGTTGTATGATAAAATCCTATTTGTTGGTATGAAGTTCAAAAATGCAAAGAATGCTTAAGATTGCCATAATTCACGCAAGTTGCTAGCTGATTTGATTGCCTTTGGAACTACTTCCCTTGGCGATGCAAAAATAAACAAAATAACTGACCATATTGTGTGTAAAATATGAGTTATTCGAAATTAACTTCTTGTTCAAATAGCCTTTGTAAAAGCAATATTGTGCTGTTGGATTTAAATAAAATTCTCCTTGACCTGTATAACATATAACTTGTGCAGGAAAATAATATAATAAGGACAAAATAGAAGAGGTGTGCAGTGCAACCATTTAATTCCATGAATGAAAAAAAAAACTTGTCAAATATGCCATATACCGGAAGCCCTTCATGTGTTTAATTTGAAATTCCACACCGGTGAACATCACAGTCTTTGCTCCGGTTTGATTTCCAGGACTACACCGAAATATATTCATTTGATAAGAACAGTTCAAAGAATTTCTACAGAACCTAGCTGTCAGTAATGTCCTGTACACAGTACACACACGACTGCATTAAGCTAAATATCCCTCTAAAATAGCACAAAGTGCCACTAATTGAGCAATCAATGATCTGAGGCTTTTATGGAAAATCTTCAGACATTATTGTCATTAGGCTAAACATTTTACGTCTAAATCTATTTGAATGCTGAAGAGGCCGGAGGCTAATAGACCTCTAATGCTTCAGGCATTAATAGCACTTATGACTTGTATAATTTTTTTTAGGATGTATAATAATTCAATTATATTTATTCCTCTTAAACCCTTTCAGATGCTTTCTTAATTGGAAATCTTCATTTATTCAACATCATCCTTATTCCAAGCTGGATAAGCAGCGGTCTGGCTATGTGCTATGGTTATATATGTTTTTAATTAAGCATTTTACAAATTTACTTTAAGATTAATTACATTAATCTTGAAAAATGTGAGCCATACGTTTATAGATTTGACATATTCCTTAAATCCCTTAATATCTTCTTTTGTTTACAGTTTTATATACAGACTTGTATACTGAAGTAATTACTTATAATTAATAAAAAGGTAATAAAAATTTAGCACCATCATCAACACGACCACATAAAAACAGACATTAAAGCCAAACAGCTCAACGCTCCTTCTCTGCATACATAATTGAAGATATTTAAATGTACGACCATTTATCATCTGAAAACACTAGCAAATATTTTAAACACAACCACATTTTTTAAATATATGACTAAGATGTATTCAAATCTTCATAATACTTTTAATTCCAGTAAAAGATCAAAAGTACACATGTCCTGTCTAATTCAGGTGTAAAAAGCATCACAGACTCTGTCGACTTTACACATCAAGACCCATTCCAGAGTGCAGGAAAACTTCAGGAAGACAGTGTTTGCGTGGGAGAATTACTGCTTATCCTCATTGTTGCTCACACAGCTCTGGCTAAGCCGACAATTGCTGTCACCTTGTGCTCGTGGAGCTTCGCTATTAGTATCTCCGGGAGGAACAAGTGTGCACGTATCTGCTCCGGCAACCTTTTCTGCTGCCATCGGCTTGTCCGTCTCACCCACCCATCCTCCCGTGCAGAACCCTCCCATCACACACTTGTCAGGCAGCATATGTCGGGTGTTTTATGAGATCCCTTTCATGCATCTGACAGGAAGGATAGACACTACTGACTCTTTACTGTACCCTTGGGCTCTGTTCAACCTTTGGCGGAAGGTAAATGGGGAGAATGAGAATATAACATCTGACACAAATTTACCTTCAATCTGTGTCACCGCATACCTGTTACCACAAGCACGTTCCTAACAACCTACAGTAGTTGTGTTTTCGAAAATGCAAACAAACTGCAGATGCTGATGTTGTACAATTTTGAGGTGAGAATTTTAGGGATTTATTATTCAGACCAACCAAGCAGGTGGGACAGCGGCTCAAGATTTATTTCCAGTGATCGTGTAATGAACACAAGTTTGAGTTGTTGAATATAAAATCATCACTAGATTGTAACAAAAAGAGAGAGAGAGAGAGTTTTCAAAGTTATAAATAAAATACTGGAGTACATTTTACAAAAAAAATGATATATTTCAGCCTTTCTGCTTCAAAATGTCACACTTAATTCAATGTGTTACCATTTATTAGTAATTATTTGTGAACATTACTAGAAATTCGATGTGAAACGTGAAACTTTCTTCTACACTTTTCTCAGTGTACAATCCAATGCAACATTGAATTTCAAAGTAGTCTATAAAAAGACCAAAGAAGAGATGATAAACAGATGCACACATGCATATAGGCTTGTAAAACTGTTCCAATGTCACATATCATTATATTTCCTCAAATGTCTCATACAAGACAAAGCATAATTGATTCTCTCTCAACTCAGATATGTAGCAGATGCAAACCTGTCCCCCTTGGTACTGCCAGTGTGAAAGCAAGGTACTTAAAAGTCATTCAGGCACAAGGGATGTTGGGATAGGAGCCCTGTCTAGCATGCAAAGTAAAATCAAGTAGACATGCGCACGCCAGCGCACACACACACATGCGCACGCGAGCTGCTGGTTTCCACCAGCAGGGGGAGATCTGACATTGAGAAAGCACAACTGTACTTTTGTTGACTCCTATAGTCTGCCTCTACAAAAAAAAAATATATAAAGCCAGTGGAGCATTCACAGATACACACGTATGTTGAGAACGTCTGACTAACCCCAATGTTGCCATCTCCATCTGCGCCTGGCAGTGTGGTCCAACAGCCCTGCCAAATGAGCGTGTCAGTCAGGTTCAGTTCAGCCAACACTTTTCCCGCTTTTTTCTCCTCCCCGTTTGGGCTGTTTATCACTTCATCTAATCCTCAGCTCTAACTCGGCACAAGCTCCCGCAACACCTCACCTCACATCAGTTGCAACTATTAATCTGGCATTAAAAGTTTCGAATCACACTTTGAACTTGAAAAAAAGCAGTCTAGTTTCTTGACAAAATCTCTTAAAGTGACTCCTTATGAAACACGTTGTTTGCCTAGCATATCAGTAACATTATAGCATATAAAAAATATTTTGACATTCATCAGTAACATTTTAGCATATTTGAAAAATTTTAATTTCTACCTAATTACTACTTTCCCCCAGTCCATATCGTCCATACATGTTTACCGTATATATGTATACAAAAATATCATATACCTAACCTAACCTAACCCATAGCAAAAATACAACAACATTTCCATCAGTACACTCATGTGGCAATTTGCATTTGGAAGTTTCTCTTATATTCAAATCTAAAGTTTACACACCAGTAAACAAAATAAGCCTGCCTCCATCAAGGTTTCTTGTTCACTTCGTTATATGGTAATATGTGAACAAATCAATGAAAAGCACCATATTATTCTGCATATCATGAAAAATTCCAACACATTCTACACACCAGTGGCAATAAATAACAGAAGTAATTATCCAACTCACCTGTAAATCTTATATTTGGTCGTGAAGCCCTGCTGATAACGCTCCACAAATTCTGCAAATTCCTGTGAGTGATGAAAAGGCCCTTTATCTGAAAGGAGCCACCCAAATGGCCCAGCGGCATCATGGGAGGCTGCCACAGGGGCTAGAACCCAGCAGTGAAGGCTTAGTACAACACACACCCATAGACTCATCAGATACGCCAGTCTAAAATCAGTACACTGGCAGCTCATGCTTCACCCTGCGACTCGACATTCTCTCCAAACTTTCCCCACCTTCTGAAACAACAAAGACATTACAATAAATTCAAGTGAGTTCTGACACCCTTTTTCTAACACAGCTGTAAAGACAGTTAAAGTCCAGGGTTTTCAGTCTGGGGTTCCTAAAGACTGAGGTCTGTGGAGACAATATAGTATAATTATATACTTGATCATTTCAAAATCTTAACTATTTTATTTTTTTTGCTTTCTGACTATTTTAAGCACCATATAACGTAGTATTAATAATTATTGCTCTTAATGAAATTTATTATAACGTGTTACCAAAAAATAAAGCATCTTTCATTTGGAGATCACTGGGTTGTCTGAGAGTTTGGCTGGCGGTCCCAGAGGTATTTAAAAATTGAAAACCTCTGATATAAAGTATTAAAATAGACTTAAAATATTACATGTATTTCCATCTTATATTGTCATTTTTCAGCCATTTTCAATCTATACTGTGTTTCAGAAACATCCTTCTTATCAATACAGTAAATACGTCACATGCATGTCTCTAACGCAAATTAAAGGACTATTTAAAAGATTATGCTTGCAATTATCCTATAATTAAAGTAAATATCATTTTAAATATTGTATTATATTTATACTTGTAGTATAATTAAATCATATGTATGATAGTTATAAGTTTACCTTCTCCAGGTGTCCGATGTTTCAAGCACTGAAGTCAACAACCTCTACAGTTCTACAGTTAAATGCAAGTGATTGTAAAAGCAAAGCATAGGGAGATTGTTGAGGGTGACCTTTGAAAATTTGGCTCGGTTCAACTTGTTTTAAACACCATCGCGAAGCGAGAACAGCCCTGGAAACCCAGCATCCAACTCTCTGCTTCCGCTATCGAGTATATTTCCAACGTCTTGTGCCGTATAATCCGGGTGAAGAGAAGAAAAACTATCGCGAGGAGAAGCGGTCGCTCTGTCTTCACTCTTCTCTCTCCAGGTAGACAGGTCTCTTATGAATTGGAAGTTACGGTGAAGCAATCCCATAACCATTAACGACTGACGCGATTAAAGTCTACTGTTTCCCCTCGGTCGAGACATTAACTTAACCCGGTGTCAAAGATGCACTAAATACATGTAGACTCCGGAGGTCCACTCTGTGCAACTGCGCGTATGTCGGATGCTCAAACCCGACGCTTCCTATACACACCATGAAAATATCCAATTTATTTCAGAGACAAGCCTCCTCCACTCCTCATTGGCTGCGAGCGGGCGAGAGGGCGGGGTTTCGGTGCTGAGAGAATGCACTTTGTCAGGGTCAGAATGAGTTTGAACGTTATGTGCTTGTAATGAAAATATGAAAATAATATTATACTTATTTATGAATGGGACATTTATGATACAAAATAATAGCCTGCTCTAGCAGCAGGATCGACATTATATTCAGTCAAGTCGTTATCAGGCTCACAACATTGACAGGGGTAAACTATATTAGAACATGGCTTAATAGGTTTGAATTGAGATGTATTGAGCTTATAGTTCTTATAGTATACCTTCTGAACTCAAAAATACATGCATATTTAATATATACTTTCAATTGTGTATATAGCCTAATTTAAAAGGGTTACAGAAAAAAACAACAGAATGTTAGGCAGGATTGAAAATAAGATCATTGCTTATGAGTTTTCATGTTACAGGAAGATGGAAAAAAAATCTGCTTTAATCAAAGTAAACATTATTTTTTTATTTACATTTATGTTTTATTATATGTTCACTTTGTTGTGATATTGCAAAAGAAACTAAATACATAAATAATAACCAATATGATTTCCATAAGATGTGTGGGTTTCATATTGTATGTGAATATATTGGCACATATATTAAGGGAAAATGCATAACAGGAATCCTAAAATGTCCTGACTCTTTTGGATTATTATGCAGAAATATACACAAATCAACATTTCTAACATAAATAATTGAACTTTATGACATTTTAACCATAAGTTTGCACTGTTTATTTAAAATAAAATACAATACAAATTAAAATGACAAACCTCTACTCAGACAGATGAATAAACGTATTGTATATTATCTCAAACAGTGTCCATGCTTACCATTAATAAAATAAAATAAAATAAAATATCAAAGGAGTGCACTGGACTGCACATGCTGACAACACAAGAATGAGCAGAAACAGTCAGACATTGGCTTCCAATTGATTCGCAGTGATCGACCGTGAGAGGAAATGAGCAATCTTGGGAGGAAAGGAAGAGAAAGAAATCAAAGACAAAATCAAATCAAGTCCTCACAGTGAGAGAGTGAGAGAAATATCAGCACCGTTTTTGCAGAGCTG
This sequence comes from Ptychobarbus kaznakovi, assembly GCA_027422405.1. Classification (NCBI taxonomy): domain Eukaryota; kingdom Metazoa; phylum Chordata; class Actinopteri; order Cypriniformes; family Cyprinidae; genus Ptychobarbus; species Ptychobarbus kaznakovi. The sequence goes on along the minus strand of CM049800.1, from coordinate 10,324,806 downwards.
TTTTCAGATGATGCAGATAGTGAAAAGACATCCACAGGACCAGCAGCAGATCAGTGGATAGTGCAGAAAACAGCTGTTTGACAAAGCTGAGACAGCACTCTTTAACGTCAGTCGACCAGATCTAGATCATGGTAAAGTGTGCTAGATCACAAAGAGGGAACATTTATCAATGCATAGACAGGAAGTCATTACAACAGGTAAATATTCCCTTAAAATGCAGCCTCGATAGAGTCAATGATGTGTTCTCTCGATGAAGAGTAATCAAGAAAGCAAAGTAAAGATAATATTTTAATTAGCTACCATCTTGACAGCTGAGGCCAGGTATTTTTGCCTTTCTCATCGGATGCATTATGCTTATTCACTTTTTTTTCCTAATTTCTCGCTTCTTCCCTCACTCTCCCCCACAATGGCTTCTGTAAATAGGTTAGACTGTGAAAACATAAGAAGTCTTTGGACAATTTAATTGCAGGTGAGAGAAATTCACTCCTGCAAACAGTCTGGCACTTGTTCGCATAATTAGCTTGAAGACGCCCATTACATATTAACTAACTATGTGCAACCAGGTAAAAGTGGTGTTTATCAATGTAGCATGTTGGCACCAGAGGTTTCACTGGCTATTAATTGTCATAAGCAGTGTGTGAAGCTTTCGTCTCAGCCGCTGCATGTGTAGCTGAAGTGTCAGACTCTCTTCTGGTTGTATGAATCACCCGAATAGTGATGAGGCCAAGCCAGTGTCATGCTCTCCTTCTCTAATGACTCTGACATATGAGCTTTGTTCCACAGTAACAAGCACTATTGCTACAGCTAGAAATGTCTAATGATCATGTCTGAAAAAAACATTAACCCGCCCTTCTCAATGCCACGTGGCCCATAAATCAATCTGCAATGTTGCAGGTTTTTAAGTGGCTTTGTTTAACAGCTCGCTTGCAACATCCGATTCCTATAAAGATACAATGAGTATATAAATGCTAGTATGCCTCAAAAAAAGCATAAAGGCTTCATTTTCCTAGCTCAGTGTGCCAATACATTACACAAAATACAAGCCAAACATATGAGTTATTATTCTAATATCTTCTACTTCATTCTGTTCTTTGGGTTAAAAGAATAGTTCACCCAAAAATGAAAATTAGCTGAAAATGTATTCACCCCCAGGCTATCAAAGATGTAGAAGAGTTTGCTTCTTCACTGGAACAGATTTGGAGTAATTTAGCATGACATCATTTGCTCACCAATGGATCATTTGAAGTGAATAGGTGCCGTCAGAATAATAAAAAAAAAATCACAATAATACACAAGTAATTTGCTTTTAAAAGGTGCTTGAACTCAGACGACATGACATTTTTACTGGAGAAAGCAATATTATAAAAACATCTCATAAAACATCTTTATTATTTGATGGACTGGAGTTGTGTGGATATTTTTATCAGCTGTTTGAAAACTCATTCTGATGGCACCCATTCACGTTTGTCCCCATCTTTGTGTGCAGTGATACAGTCTCTGATATACTGTATGTTGAAAAAGACAGCTCAGTAGAAAACAACATTCTTAAAGAAACCAATTCTGAAGCATTCAAACATAGCAAGTCAACCTATTGTTGAACAAATAAATAAATATATAAAATAAAAAAGATGGATAAGGGAAAAAGGCAGAGTACTGTCATTCTAGGCCTCAGGTCATTTGCTAATGGCATTTTTTTTTATAAACCACTGAAGAGATACATTATTTGTGTGATGCTCTGCCTTCAAAATAGATCCATCTTGATATTAGATTTGGTCATGGTTGAGAGGTAACACAATTTTCCCTTCTTACTCGTGGCATGACTTTTTGCTTGAATAAGGTGGACTAAAAAGAACTTGGTGGCATTTGTCTGGGGAATGAACAGATTGTACAGGTCATTGACAGAAAATGGTATATCGCAGCACAACAAATTGAAGTAGTCAATGAATGGCACACTCCATTTGGTAAGCCTTTATTCATACTTTATGTTCATATAATAGCTCCATTATTAGCATGACAATAGTATGAAATTGAGATATGCATACACTACAGTAGTTCTCAACTAGTGGCTCAGAGTGTTGTGCAAATAAATAATAATAATTGAACTAATAAAAAAGGCTACAATTAATGTGAGTTCACTTGCTTAGTTCAGCTAATAATGATTGCCATTATTTTTGTATTATTTTTTTTTTTACAATATATATATATATATATATATATATACAGTATATATTATTATATTTTTTTTAATAAACAAGTTTGGCACTGTTTTAGGTTCCTATTTTTTGTGGTCCCTAATATGTGAGAACCACTCCACTACATCAAGTGTGTGCCATTTTCATAAGCAATATGCACACTGAAGTAACAACATTTTGTTTGTTTATTTATTTGCTTATTTGTTGATTTCGAGTGCTAACATGGAAATAGATATTTAAAAAAGATAATGAAACACTAGTGACATCTAATAATGTGATAGATGTTACATAATTATTGTTTTTCCTGCTTAAATTGCTGATTAAATGTTTCTCTTGGAATAAAGATCAAAATAATAACACCATAATCTTCTCAAACAGTCGTTAAATCTTGCCAAAAGAGAGGCTTAGTTATTAAAGGACCATTTAATAAATATCTCAGTTTGAACATCGTCTTTCTTTGCCATCTGTCTTTAAGTAATCTCTGTCAATGAAAAGGCTGGCAGCATTCTTGGTTTGGCTTGCCATCCGTTATCATGCAGCCAAAAAATAAATAAAAATCAGAAAAACAATCGAGTCCTTAACAGACTAGCACCGTGCATATTGTAACTAGAAAACACATATGAGTATGAGAATGAGTGAACCGATGGTTCTCTAGCCTTATGAGAATACAGTTCTGTATCACAAAATGCTACATCAGTAACAATGGGATGACATTGTATGGGAATATTCAAGGTTCAGCACAAGTTAGGAATAGTTCACCCCAAACTAAAATTTTGCTGAAAGTTTACTTATGATCAGGCCATCCAATATATATAAATTTGTTTATTTATCGGAACAGATTTGGAGTAATTAAGCAGTACATCGCCAATAGATCCTCTGCAGTGGAGGGGTGCCATGAGAATGAGAGTCCAAAAAGCTGGTAAAAAACATCGCAGTAATCCTACAAGTAATCAAGAACCTGCAGTCCACCAGTTAACATCTTGTGAAGTGAAAACCTGCTGTTTGCATGAAACAAATCCAGCATTAAGGTGTTTTATTTTTAAATATTACATTTTACACCTTGACAATGCAACACCATAAACACATTAATAAAACTCATTGATAACTGTAAAAAAACTATATATATATTCAAAATGGTAAGCAAAGGCTGCTTTGTTTACATTTCGTATAACTGCATTTATCTCGTATGTCTTTGTTTTGGTTTCTCCTTTTGAATGATGAATATATAGATACTATTGATAGCTGCTGATATAGGCAGTTAATTCCTCTCACGGATGCACATGTTAGTTTGCCGTCGGCTGTAGTTTGTGCGGTTTGTTCAAGCGCAGCTTTTTGATCCAACGCTGCTGACGCAAGGCGACAACACCATCAGCTTTCGTCGCCGCTAGTTCTTTGAAGATGGCTTGGTGTGTCCCGGCCTTAAAACAGCTTATATTAAAGCCAGTCTGCCAAAAGGACAGCTTGTGGGATGTTCTACTTTATGATGCAATAGTGTGAATAAGGACCACCTCCGCAGAAGAAGATCAATGCCTGCATCTACATCGCTGCCTGTTTAGCCCCGCCCACCAATTCACACATGTAGTGTTTATGAGAGATACGAACGTGCAGGTCTACGCAGAAATCAAACGATAGAGATGACTCTGAAGACAACAAAGTGCTGTTCAGTGCCAAGTTGTGGAAAAACAGTGTTGTGAAAAAACATTAGGAAAGAGTGAATTAACTTTTTTCTAATTTTTTTAACTATTTTTAATGAAGTTCCAGACCGTGTCAGTAAGAACTTGGTCCTTTGTTCACTTTATTATACTGCGGATTCATTTACAAGCAAGGCACAATTCAACATGGGATTTTCAGAAAGATTGCAACTAAAAGACGATGCTGTGAAAACTATGTTGGATCCGACAGTAATGTCGCAACACACAAGTGTGAGTAACTGTTTTTATTACATGATCACAATTGGTTTGTCTGTTAAATAGATAATTTGATATGAGTATTTATTCAGTTTTACCCTAAATCACAGCAGCATCTATCTGTGAAGGATGTATGTTGTCAAAGTGTTAGCCAATCATAGCAGTGGGTGTTTAGTTTCGAGTCTACAATACGCCATGCCTATTCAAACAGAGCGTTTTGATGAGGGGGGTCAAAAACAGAACAGAATATAGCCTATTGCTTCTTAATTATGATGTTTTTAGACATAAAAATCTTGATAACATTTTAATTGGACCTCAGAGATCAGTACAAAATAAAAAAGAGAAGCAGTTCATGACCCCTTTAAAGTTAACAAATTCTGTCGATTAGGCCTAACCTTTATTGAATCTGGAGACTAGACCTTGATTAAACTATAGTGGATTCGAGTTACTTTTATACCAAGGGCTCATCTTGCATGCCGATTATAGCTATCCAAAGGAAGCCTTTAACAATTTGCTGTCATCAAGATTTTGATTTATTAAAAGAGGAAAGGACTGCTAATTAATCTACGGGGAGAGGCAAATTATCTGTCATTCATCAATCCATCCACTATGTCAGTTTTGTTTTTGAAGAAGTAATTTCAAATGTTTACAATGGTCTCAGGGCAGTATGTACTCTTGAAGTTCTGTTAACTCACCCTTAATCGAATGGTTGATCTCACTCACTTCCTGAGATATCGGAGTAATTGTATGGCAGTTAGGATAGCAGTGGGGATTCGCTTGACTCAAGGGGAATAGCTGAGGCAGAGTCAACAAGGAAGTGTTTAAATGACTCACCGAAAGCAGGCCAAGGTCTTGCTGCTCCCTATGAAACTGTTTATTTACGTCCCACTTGCTTCAGTTCCTTTCAAAGTTGTTTGAGATATTTGGTATTTTCTATAACAAGTATTCCTGAATGAAGCAATTGGCCTGGTAAACATGATCAGTTTAATCACAGTAATTTAACTTGGAATAGTGTCTGTGGCAACATCAAGGACAGAAGTCAAGGCTGCTGATTTAAATTAAGCTTTTATCTAATGTGCCCATCACCTTTGGCAAAAGGAGAAGTCTTATAGGACATACTTCATTCACTGAAACGATGGCGCAGTAAATTACCCAAATCCCACTGCTGAAGTGTCAGGTAATGATTTCCCTAATTACTCTTTAATTCAATTTCAGAATATATTGACACCCTTCAGTGGCTTTTGCATTTCTTTTCCCCCTCTCTGTCTCAAGCTCTATCTCTCTCACACACACACACACACACACACACACACACACACACTACAACGCCCATTCTTTCTCTGGAGAGACACTAGACTCCTTTCATGCATGACTTGTGACTGTTATAACTCTCTTTATTTCTTTTATGGTTCATGACCTCTTGCCAGCTTTTTTTTTTGCTGCGGTGCAACAATATCTTTATTGCAACAAATAATATTTTTTTTCATGTTGACACTTACGAAGATGAATCTTTCTTCCCTGTGCACTGTTGTATTTTGATATACATATGTGTACGCAAGCTTATCAGGGTTGGGCAAAAATCTTTGTTTTTTTAAATTGGCTCCTTTTCATTGGGATAGAAATTCAGTTGAACCACACATGATGTTGAACTGGAATTTGAATTAGAATGAGCGGAAGAAAAAAATTGTGAATTGCAATTCAACAATACACACAAAAGATTAATTTAATTTCTATTTCATTAGCTTGTAAGATTTTATTTAATTTATTATAACTAATTAAGCCTGTTTTGTCACATGTTTGTTTCAGTTTAGTTCCTGTTTGCCCTTATTTGGTTTGTTTCCTGTCATTAGTTAATTATCGTTCAGTCTGTTCACCTGAGTTTAATTATCTCGTTTCTTCCCTGCCTTTGTAAGTCCTCAGTTCTCCCCTTGTCTTGGAATAATGTTAAGTTAATGTAAATCGTGTGTTGATGCTTATTAAAGACTCCTTTCGTCTACTCCTTCGTGTCCATGCGCTTACTTCTACAACCACGTACCGTGACATAATCCAAGACCTAGACAGATCATGGAGATCGCAGCACGCTTCACCGTTCTGGCCCACCGAGAGCTCCCTTTAGAAGAGTTTGCTCAAGAGTTCAGGCCGCCTGAAATCCATGTCAGTGTATGTCAGAGTATTTTACTGCAAGTTAAAGTGTGTTCTATTAAAAACTTTGCCTAGAAATCTGATTATATGTCTATATTTTTATATTTATTTATTTTGTTGATAATAGTATGTATGTACACATAGTCAATATAAATTCACTTCATAAGTTTCAATTTGGTGTTATGGATGCAACATCTGTCTTTGTGCACTTCTAATTTAAGTGTATCCAACACTATTATTATTTCAATAAAGCTTTAAATGTGTATAAAAAATACTTTTAGAGCAGTCACAGGAATTTCTTTGAATTTCATCCCACATTAGTACTTTTTAATGAATAAATGTGCATTAAAATGCACCCTGTATGCTACCTCAATTCAAATTCAGGAACAGAAATGTATTCTCAATTTAATTCTTCATGGCACACAATGCTGATGATACCTTTCCCTGATTAGGAACAAATGTCCCTGCAAGGAACACCACACAACGGGAGAAGTTGCCATTAGCCACAGGGTACATTAGCATGGAAGTGAGATAGAGAGAGAGAGAAGTCATTTTTAGGATAGCACGCAATATGTTTTCTTCACCTAAACTATTGTGGGGGAAATTAACATAATGCTGGCCTGGCGAGGATTTTTCTAAAAAAAAGGGGAAGGCGCTGCAGCGAAAAGAAACAGAAGAACAGATCAGGACTTAGAGCTGGAACAGGTGCAAATGCACAGCACAAAGAAGGCAAACAGAGGAGTCAGTGTTCAGCTCTGTCAGAGGAGTGAAATATTTAAGGGATTTGGAAACAGTGAGCGTTCTTAGGCCCCCCCAGCCATCACTGTAGACCGCTGTGTTTGGCCAGAAAAAGAGCTACTGAGGGAATGGCAAAGTCTGTGTGATTCTGTGTCCCTCCTAGAACCAAGCATCCCTAAAACTAACACAGATGATTGAACTTTTGTGCTTTTGCAAGGAATCCGTTATCTTCTATTCAGGGTCAGATGAAATGTCAAATTCTTTAAGACGGGTTCATGTAAAATGTATTTTTCTTAACATCGCTGCTTTGCAAGCATTGCATGTCTTTGCTTCTCACAGTCCACCTTGTATGGCCTTCCAAGTGTGTAACACTAAAAAAATCTTTACTTCTAAATAAATAAATAAATAGCAATTTAGAAGATTCTAGTCATATCAGTGGCCTAATACATGCTTTATTTTATAATATGTGGAACTGAGTTTACAATGTTCAGAAAGCTATCCATTAGCCTTCCCAGTAATCTCAATTGCAATTGCTCTACTAAAATTAACAGTTTGAAGTACAAAGGCTGTATTTTATTGTATACTCCAGTAATCTTTGTTGTATTTGCAGCCTCTAAAAATCACTTTTTTCATGGTGCAATTGTTTTAAAAGGAATTTATGTTATGTTATGTTACCCACAGTGCACTAATAGCATCTTCCAGCAGTGGCTCTAATCAATTGACCAGTGCTGTTTTTTTTTCATTCATTGCACATGTTTCATACCTGTTGAGCTTTCCATTTATAAATAAATTTAAAAGGTCCCAGGAAAAGTGCTTTTTTTATTTTTTTTTAAAACATTCAGTCTTTAAAAAAATCACACAGCACAACAAAATAAAGCACTTGAATGAATGCATTACCTGTGTTCAAAATATTAAATGGCATTAAGCATTAATTCTAAAATGACAGTACTCTTTTACAGGCATATTCATGAAGTCTTGTTGTCATTTATATATAGCAAAATACTTCTCAATAAAACTGTATAAAGATTGCAAATAGCCATTAAAACAAATGTAATAGAACAAAGTTGAGTTGATTCTGATCTTATTATTAGATCTTTATGATGAATAAATTAATCACATTTCTCTTCTCACACACTGTGGCATTGTTTACAGCACTGATACCCTTTAGTCTCCTTCAGCTCTGTGATTTGTGTCTCAAGCTGATCTGTATGATGAAATGGCTTCATATGCTAACCAGCCACTGCTTTCTAAGATTAGCTTTGGCTGGATTAAATGTTGACAATTTAAAGTTCCAATGAGTTTGAAAGATGCTGTACTCAGTAATGCTGAAAGTATATTTTACTGTCTCTAAATATATCTGACTTTTCAAATCTATTTGTGGACACATTTCAAGTGGGATTTCAGGGCTAGGCAGCTACAACACATTGAAAGCATGCATAAGCTAGAAAGCAAGACAAGGGCTATAATATACATTTCTGCCAGATACCAAGGTGTGGTACTTTTTTCCACAATCATTTACAATCTGTGTTGATCCAGATAAATATATTTTTCATTGCTGGCAAACAAAGGATGAAGGCATTGATAGTTTTTATTTGCATCCAAGTATATTGCAAATCAATAAAAAAATGTTACCGTCATTTATTTATGTATGTTTCTACTATTTAAAATGCTCTATAGCACCTAGCCAATACAGTCCTTTGGTTTGTTGTCCAGCTCAATGCTAGTGCTAAACGACTGATGAGATTTAGTGCCTGAGGTTGCTGTTGTTTAGATGGCGAGGCTCATCAAGTTCCTTAAAAAAATTCTGCTTTTAACTGCAGAAAGTCGAAATGGCTGTCTTATTTTTTGCTTTGTCTGTGACAGTGTGGCCTGTGCTGTCCTGCTGCTGGCAAGAGTACAATCACATGACATCTCAAGTACTGCTTTTGTTCTCTAGGCACAGTTGTACATTTTACTGTTGGACAATATGAATGGGAGAAGGATTCGTGCTTTGGTCTGCAGAAAAGGGTCCAGTGTGTGAGTACAGTTTGTGGTTTGACAATAAATATTGCAGAAATATTTTACAGAAGTATAAAACATTTCAGAGATATATTTTTTTTAATAATAACTGGACCCTCGTGGAATCTGCAGCCACAGAAAGTATACCAGATTTCCAGTCATTCATAATATTCCACAAATCACTTGCTGAATATGTGTTCATTTATTAAATATTTTGGTTTAAATTCAGTAAATCAACAAAATTCAGCTCTAAAAATGCAGAATAAGGCAGCAGATTCCCTCTGGGTCTACTAATAGCTCTCTCTTGAATTTAAATGCAATCATTATGTACAAGTACACACACAGCTTGTTCTGATGCTTTGCTCTTTTGTTACTGCCTGTATTTTGCACTAGTGGAGCACCACATGGCCTGTTGTAGTTATTTACTTAGACAATCGGTGTGAAAATGATGAGTACATTATGCACTGCCTTTCATATCTGCTGCCTTGCTGTCCAAACCTGCACCCCCCCCCCCCGTCTCTCTTTCTCTCTCACATACGCATTTCCTCCTTCTTTAGGCTGTGCGTTTCTGGGAGAAGCCTGTGAACGGGATGCAGCTCTTGGCTGCAGTTATCTTTGCAGAGCAGGTTGCATTCTTGATGTGAGTTCCTGTGATGAAGTACTCCTGAAGAGGATGTTCATCTGTTCTCTTCATTATTAGTTATGTCAGACAGTCGTTTAGACATCATTTGCCATGCTTGGCATTTCCTTATCTAGTTTTTAGCCTTCCAGTCGGTGGAGGCCTATTGTCACTGAATGCCAAAGGGACATTACAGGGAAATGAGCAGTTTGGAGAGTATAAGAACATTAGTTGAGTAACCAAATTAGTCTTTGGTGAAGAACAGATCAACCGTATGCATTATCAAATTACTATAGGTACACATGGGATATATTAAAACAGAAGCATGCATACAACCATGGCTCATATTGAAAAGAGGGTCAGGCTCAAATGCATAATGGCTTGTTTACTCTTTCTGTTTCATTAAGTCGGTGTTACTCACACTGTGATGTTTAAAGCCATCATACGATACTGAATCTAATGGAGTTTGAATGTAAAAATAGACCACAGCTATTTGTTCTCAGAAAATCATTAATAAAATCCAGTTGCTTCAACAGGGATTCTAAGTCTCCCTTTCTTCTTTCTTCTATATATAATGGTTTTACCATATACTCCAAAATAATAATAAAACAAAAATCATGGTAATCTGTTAGTATATTTAAAATAAATGTAACATGATTAGTTAATTTCTTCAATTCTCAATTGTGTACAATAGTTGTTTTGTCATGCTCGTACACGCATTCAGACATTTGGTAATGGGAATAATTCCAAATAAAGACAGGTCACCAGACTTTGTCCTCTGATCCACCAGGTCTTTCTTTGGATGCTTTGGAGACAGGAGGAACAATATTGAATATCACTGTTATTATGTTGCAGCTTGGTGGTATTATATTGGGACAGATTTCCAATGATGGCTTTGTTTTTGTTTTTTCCACAGTGGAAGGTAATAAACTACTGTTGTTATTGTAGTGTTATGACCTCTGTCCTCTCACAAAACCTCTACCATTTTATTATCTATATCTATTTATCAACTGAAAGAAAATGTCAAACTTATGGCAAACTTCTGAATTTGCTCCTCAAAACTTTTACTGTCAGAACCAGTAAACCAAGACCAGAAGAGAATGTGTTTTTCTCAGTCTGTGTTTATAATCGAATGCGATTCATCTGCGATATTGAACGCGATATCGTGTAGCTTGTCAGTGAACTACGGCTCTGTGTATTAACTGCTGCTCCATTTGAAAACAGGTGATGGTGATTTACCGCCAATCACGGTGCCGGCTTTACTGACGAGATGCACATGAGAATCACATTCGATTAATTGCACAGCCCTAACCAGCATGTTTTTCAGTGATTAGCAATTCACGATAGCCGTTCTTAATACTATTACTAACTAGCAATTTATATACAGTGAAGAGGTACCATCTGAATGAGTGACTCCATTCCATCAATTAACATCTTCTGAAGTGAAAATCTACGTGTTTTAAATAAACTGATCCATCATTAGGCGTTTAACTTTAAACTGTTGCTTCTGGCCAGAGTACAATTCCATGATCCATAATATCGCTTCCTCCTGAGAAAAAGTAAATAAATGTTGTCCTCTCATATATAACTCCATTGAAATATTTGTATAGAACTGTTGTAAATAGTGCTTGATCTGTGCATATTTCTCTCCCGATTCAGACCAGATTACTTTTTCACTAGAGAAAGCAATATTATGGATAGAGGACTAATATTTTAGCTGGAAGCAACTATTAAAAAAAATCGTAATTATGGATTTGTTTATTACAAACAAGCAACTTTTCACTTCAAAACATGTTCCATTGAGCAAGTGATGCAATGCCAAATTTCTCAAAATCTGTTCCAATAAATAAACAGAGGTGAGTTTCATTTTGGGGTGAACTATTCCTTTAAATCAATCAATCAATCAGTTAAAAAACAAATAATAATGCTTTTGAGGTTTGAAGTATCACAGTCTGAGGAAGACGTTTTTCATTTTGAATAAAAAAACGTTTCTGCAAACTCTTTTATCATTCTACTTTATTTAATATAAGCACTAACTGTCGTAATCTATGATGATTTTACTGATGGAACGAAATAATTTCTGCCATTATATATTGCAGTCTAATTCTTCCTATCTACCCCCTAAAAGCAGTGGTGGAAGAAGTACACAAATCAAGTACTTGAGTAAAAGGACAGATACGGATTATAAAATGTTACTCAAGTAAAATTAAAAGTACTTTTTCAATTTTACTCGAGTGAAAGTACAAATGTACTTTTTTATGTACTTCACTAAAAAAGTACTTATAGATAGATTTATTTAGCAATTTTATGTAGACTACTTAATTTTATTTTATATTTGTGTATATTTTTATAATCCTACTGCTCAAAATACTTGGGATTTTCCCAAAATAACCACTATATGGAGTCAAGATATATATTTTGCTGTTGATATGGACTTCGTTGACGAGAGTGATGTAGTAATGTTCACTGTGAAGCTTACACTGTAATGTACCTGAGAGAACACATATTTGACCATCTGATTTTCACCAGTAAGAAAAAAGTGTCTTAAAACTTGCTGTTTTGCAGAACGTCTCAGTTATATATGACATGAGAATAAGGCCTGAAGTTAGGAAGAACATTTTAAGGAAAATATAATTATAGTTTCATAATGATTCTTTTTCTTCTCAAACCTTGTCTGTGGTGTAAAAACACCCCTGGCCAAATGCCCCCAGAGGGCATCACTTCCCACTGATAATTACTGTAGTTAAGTTCTGAACATCACATCCTTGCTTTTTCCCTCAGATTGTAATATATCTAGGTCGTTGAATAAAAAACATTTGGACTTTATACCTAAAAAAATACGTAACTTAGCACCAGCAAGCACTCATTTTCAGTATGTTATGAATAAACATTAATCTGCCTACTTGGCTAGTTGAGCTAAACAATATAAAAATGCATACTGTTGATAAACAATATAGTCAGTCAAACAGAAGTCACAAAGGGCTAAATGCGTAGCATTTTAATAAAACTGCTAACGTTACAGCAGCGGGGAATATGAACGTGCATTAGTTATTTTATTTAATCTGTGTTATTTTAATGTTTTGTTTTTTGACCTAAAACAGACATTGACCTGTCGGCATTCAAGCATTTCAGAGGGCTTAGGCACCCTTTACAGCAGATTTAGTTCACAAACAACTGAGAGTTTGACCTAAATATGATTTTCAGTTACAATAATTAATCCTAAAATTCAACATTAGTAATTTACTTTTTGCAGCATCAGTTGCGCGCCCGCGCGCTCACAAGATCTCCCGGTTGAGTTCAGTTCACTGGAGACTCACTCTAAAGAGTCTAAACGGATAATTTGAATCAGTGAATTGTCAACTCGAGAACAGCTGCAATCGGATCATTCCAATTCGTGAATTAATCGTTTGTTGCGATTTGCGAACCGGTTGAACAGGTTCAATTGAAAATAATCAGTTTGTTCAGAATCAGACACCGCTTCTGCGTCTCGGTGCACGTGATGTATGAAGGTGGAACGATATGTTTTAAGAAATGTAGTGAAGTAAAAAGTACTATCTTATGCTTTGGAATGTAGTGAAGTAAAAGTTACTACACTAAAAAAACTATTTCAGTAAAGTACAGATACTTGAAAAAAATTGCTTAAGTAAAGTAACAAAGTAAAGCTACTTCCTTACTGACCACCACTGCATAAAAGTTATCATGTGATTCACCTTCTCTAAAAAGATGTGCGTTGTTTCCAGACACTGAGTAACGCATGTGTGTGCAGGAACTTCTCAAAAGGCTGTGAACCTGTGGCCAGCCAGCATCATCTGGATGATGCATGAGCATATAGTTCAGGGTGACTGGCATTGCCTTGGAGCTTGCCAGTGGCCAATCCCTGATTCCCAAACACTCAGTTCTCCTCACTTCACCATCTCCCTGTGCCTCCATGGTAACAAGGCAGCGGTATGTGGGGAAAGTGTATTCTGCTGATGTGTAATTACCCCGAAGGTAAGTTGTCTATTTTTCATCCAACCTTACCCCAATCAGCCCTGATGAGCCAATTTAGCCATGAGCATTTCACAAGCCAGCCACAATAAATGAATACTTTAAAGATGGTTGATAAAACAAGGTATCCTGATGAAATAATTATCAGATGGGTGTGATTAATTTCTGCACTCTGTAGTGATGAATAGAGTGTCACTGTAATTTCAGGAGCATCTTAGCATATCCGTTAGAACAAGCATGCTTTTGGTGTTTGAATTTTTCATTAATGTTGTGCTGTATGCTCATAATTAATGCCTCCCTTATTGAGTTGTTTATTTTCTCCCACTGTAAGGGTGAATCATCTTAACAGAATGTTGCCTCACATGCATTCGCGAAATATCTGCTGAAGAGCACTTACTCACAGCGGAGGAAAGGCGAAAGTACATCTTGAGATTTTGTATGGAAGATTGGACTTTTGAAAAAATAGTCCTGATAAATTGGATTTGTCAATCTTAACATATGAAAGTGTGTATTTTTCTGACAAAGAATATGAAAGTTTACCAAAACACTCCAGACTTGGAGCTACATTTATCACGTCGCCGTTTTGTCAGATGACATACACATTGTTTCATTTTTGCTATCCTTTATTCATTAGTCCTCATTTGATTTCTTTTAATGTGACACTATAATGTATCCTGCCATACTGGGGACACAAAAGTAGCAGCACGTCGCTGAAGATCTGCTGGTCCTGGTTCTTTCGAGCAGAAAGCTCTGCTGATGTTTTTGCATAATGATGCATGAAATAATGTGTAACTTATCTCGTCTGCAATTTTCCTATCTGCATCTTTTTAAATGTGTGAAGTTATCAATGTGTTGCAAATTAAAGCAATAGCTCATCCAAAAATGAAAATTCAGAAAATCTCTATGCCTTCGTAATTCTTTATGACCTACTTCTGTGAAGAATAAAAGGTGAATGTTTAAAGAATGTACTGGCCATTCTTTTCATATGAATAAAGCTAATGTGGACTGGAGCTCACAATCTTCAAAATGGCATTAAGGTTCGGTAACACTTTAGTATAGGGATCAATTCTCACTGTTAACTAGTGGCTTATTAGCATGCCTATTATTAACATATTGGCTGTTTTTTAGTACTTATAAAGTGCATATTCTACATCCAATAATCTTACCCATACCCAAACTTAACAACTACCTTACTAACTATAAATAAACAGCAAATTAGGAGTTTACTGTGGAAAAAGCCATAGTTAATAGATTGTTAATAGCGATAATTGGACCATAAAATAAAATGTGACCAAAAGTTTCATATTTCTGTGTTATTTTCCATATGCTTCCATGTAAAGCTTTGTATTGTACTTAGACTGAAATCAATACTTAAATCCTTGACATCCACTATCAAGTGGATTAAGACTCAGTTATCCAGTGGCTCATTGGAGAGGAAGATTACCAGTGGATAATGACTTAAATTGTGGGGCAGTTTGCCACATACATTATACTTTTTAATACAATTGTGATAACATGTTTGAGTTCAAAGCTTGAAAGACTCCCTATTCATGTTAACTTCATAAAAAAGAGCAACCAGTAAATTATTCAAAACTTATCCTTTTATGTTCCACATAAGATGGAAAATCATAAGGATCTTTGGAAGACACAATGATGACAGAACTTTAATTTTTGCACCTTAAATATATATAAGAGTAAATTAATATTTTTTTGATGAAGTTTTGATTATCTAGTTTATTCATTTAAATTAAATCTTACATGCAAATAAGGAAAAACAAGACACTTTATAGATGCTGTACTGATTCTATTTATTGTTTTCTGGCCTGACAGGTGAATAAAATATTATTCTCCTAAAGCATTTCTTCTGCCTATCAACAAAGATTCAAGATTCAAGATTTTTATTTGTCACAAACACAATTATACAGAATATAACCAGCAGTGAAATGTAAGTCAGGTCCGCTCCATGGACAGTGCAATTATATGTAACACAAACACAAGATAATATACAATAATATAGGTATGAAAAAAATTAAGTAAAACATTAAAAATAATAATACAATACAACAAAATGTGCAGGACAGTATACTGTAGACTTAATAAATAATAATATAAGCAGGAATGTGCAAGAAGAATGTGCAAACCGGTTATACAGGGTATATACATAGCAGCTATATGGATGGTGGAGAATAATTAATATCTTACTGATTATTAAATGGAGTCATGTTGATGTTATGAGACCGAGTTTGAGTTTAGGAGCCTGATGGCCTGGGGGAAGAAGCTCCTCCTAAGACTTTCAATTTTTGTTATCATGCTACGGAAGCGCTTGTCAGATGGCAGTGAAATGAAGAGACGGTTACCAGGGTGATTTGAGTCCTTGATGATTTTAGCAGCTCTGCTTTTGCAGCGTTTGAGGTAGATGTCCTGCAGAGAGGGGAGAGCAGACCCTGAGATGCGCTCAGCTAAGCGCACAACTCTCTGCAGAGCTTTGCAGTCCTGATTTGAGACGTTTCCATACCACACTGAGATGCACTGAGTCAGTACACTTTCTATGGCCCCTGAATAGAAAGTTTTCAGGGTTGCTGGTGAGACCCTGAATTTCCTCAGCTGTCGCAGATGGTACAGTCTTTGCCTGGCTTTCTTAACCTGTGTTTGAATGTGTGCAGTCCAAGTCAGGTCCTCCGAGATGTTTACACCGAGGTACTTGAAGCTGCTCACCCTCTCCACAGGGGTCCAACTCAAATGGAGAAGATGATGGAATTTGGGACTTTTTTCGTATGTTTTATGCCTTTTACTTTAAAACAGTTTTTGTAGCCATTAAATATGTAGCGTTTGTAAAAGTTATTGCATTAAAAAAAGTATACCCTAGGAACTATAACTGACTGTATATAGGCCTTGGCCACATCCAGCGATTTATGTAGAAAAATGTCATCTTGTTCCTGTTGTATAAACCGTGTTAAATCATTTTCTTGGTATAGAAAGCTATTTCAGTCAATTACAAATTCAGCCAGATGATGACTTGTAGTTTTATAAACAACTTTGCTCTGCAAATTCATCTTCAGTTGACAAGAGTTAAGTGTTTTCTGACTGGGTAGCCAACATTTTGCTCTTATTGTCCACTTCAGTGTCTTACGTGTCTAAGTGTATCATAACTCGCACAGACAAATTGGATTTCAGAAATAACCCTGGTGCTTCTGAGAAGCCCTGTACATATAACGAATACTCACTAAACCACTTGCATCAGTGTTGTCCGTCTCTTGCCACTTAACCTAACAAAATATATTCACTTTATCAGGATATTTTATATACCACAGTACAACCAGACATCATTCATTTTGCCCAGAGAGTAATTACTTCCAGCGACCACAGCGAGCCACATATCGGTGACATTTTGCTCCATTAAAGCCAATGTCAACACACACACACACACACACACACACACACACACACACACACACACACACACACACACACACACACACACACACACACACACACACACACACACACACACACACACACACACACACACACACACACACACACACACACACACACACACACACACACACACACACACACACACACACACACACACAACTAATATCAAGGCAATTTTGACATAATTACCTGTAAGAGAAGAAAACAATTTAGTACTAGGGTTCATCCATTTGCTTATTGTGCAGGAAAATCTAATTGCAGTAAACTCCATAAAAAAGCAGTTCTGGTATTTTCTTTATTCCTTTCGCCTTTCATTCTCTTAAAACTTTCATTATTCCTTACCCACAGTAACACTGTGACCATTATTACTGGAAATAATTCAGCAAGGGTACAATTTAGTGGAATCTATGCTCCGTGGTTTATTAAAAGGTCTGCCTGCAATGCATATCTATCTACCAGCATAGAGGCTGAGATTTTTTCCCTGCATTGACCAACTGGGCAGCAGCTGGCCTTTAAAAATGTGATTTTACTTTGAAAGACATCATGTTGCGTTTAAAAATTATTTTTAAAGACGCTCACATGAAAGAACCGTAGCCGTTCTAAATTCATATTGCCTGTAATCCACTGATGATATGCTTATGTTGATGTGAAAAACGCATCTCTGATTGGCCTTCTCACAGTTAGTCTCTAATGCGAAAACCAATTTGCATCAAACATCATTTGCATTGTGTGAATATAATTATGAATCATAGAATTGTCAGACCAGCATCTTCCACAAGTACAATCAAACTGCAGAAAACACCCACTGCAGTCTGTGCACAGGTTTGATCCCAAGTTCATCAGCAAAGACAGAATTACCCAATACTAATACTGAATTTGCTCTCATTTTTTTGACACTGCTCGTCTCTTGACTTAAAGTAATGTGAAAAGAAAAAAAAACATGAATATGAATGGAAAGCAATCAGGCTGTCAGGCCTTGTCCATCGGGAGCTAGTATGGGAGAGAGGTGCAAATGAACTGTGATGGCTTTGGAATATGTAAATAATGCTTATAGTTGAATGATTTTATTGTGTTTGTCTGCTTAAACTATAACAAACTGCCTGACTGTAATAGTGTAATTGTATATAATTTCCTTGGTTGAATCTGTACAACAACAAACATGACAGTGAAGTCCTATCACATTGCTAAAATATCTGGGTGCATGTTCAATAATAGACTTCTATCATGAGCATCTGTAGGATTTCATTTGAGGATACATAAAGAAACCTGACCAAGCAAAGAAGTGCACACTTACTGAGGGTTACCTGGAAAAACCTTCTGCAAAACAACACCGTAACATTCAGTTTACTTTTTTTTCCCAGACCTGGTTCATGTTTTGCATTACACTGTGCTGCTTTCTGTGGCTTTTTTTTGATTAGCAGCATCCTGGTGACGCTGTGCCCTTATTTTACCAGACCTTGTGATGCTTTCAGATCAGAGTCCTTCTCAGCATTAAATGCTAAAGGGGAGATGGTCTAGTAGTAAGTTAATTGAATTATGTAAATATTTTAGGTGGATGTTTTTGGTTCTTACGCTGCAACAAGTTTCACCATCTTGGCACGGCATAGCAAGTTAAAATAAGTTCAACATTCAAAAATGTCTTGAAACCCTGCACTTTAAATACAAAAATGTTTTGTTTGTGTATCTCATAATGTTTTACTGATTGGAAAGTCACTCCAAATAATTCAGTAAAATAGCAGTCTGAACAAATCGAACTGACCCGCTAATCCATGATGATTTTTGTGTACCGGTTTGGAGAATACACTCAGTGTTGCCAAATGATGGACGATTTCCAGCCCAAAAGCTCACAAAAACCCGCCCAAAAACTGGCCAAAATTTTAACTGTCACAATAATGTGATAGCATTTAAATCAAGGTTGATAAGAGCCATTTTTTTAACTCATTAAAACAAAATAAAGACGACAAAATAATATAAATATAATGCTAGATACATTTCCCATGCATGGATCAAATTGGGGCAAATACAAAGATGTTACCAAATATGATTAAAATATGCAAGCAGACACTGTCAAAACGGCAATCAAGAAATTAACCGATACCCTCGAAAAAAAACACATGCATCATGTCCAATGTCAACAGTCAGAATTTAAATGCAAAAATTGCCCAATATAAGTGATCGGAATAAGCAACGGAATTAGGTATTTCTGACTTGTTTATGCACACACCATGACAGTCAAAACTGTCTCATTCTTTGATGCATACTGTATGATAATCCAACAATAAAAAAATAAGATCAATAATGCGCTTACCTTCGTGTCACTCTATAATTTCACAGAACAAAGAGGAAGTCTTTTTTTTTGTTAAGTTCATATTGAACATAATGCCGAACTTTGCACAGTCAAAACTAACTAGTAGCTTTCAAGGATCTGGACAGTTTAAAATATAAAAGATAGGATCATGTATAAATAGATTTTGATTAAATAATTTAACTGTGCTCTGATTTCGGAGTTGCAGTTATAGAGCCTTCCTGTCATCTATCCCTCAACAAGTGTAGGCCTAATTCACGTTTTGAGAGTTAAAATACTCTCCACTCTTTATCATGTAACTTACTTTAGCATTATGATCATCATCACTCATACATCCAAAATCAGACCCGTTATCGCACTAAAAACTAATCACTCATGAATCATCATGTCTGCCTGCTGATCGTGATTGGCTAAAAGTGCGGTCGCTAAGTCACATCAGCACCAATCATGTTTGCAGTGTGTGTGTGTGTGTGTGTGTGTGTGTGTGCGTTTAGTAACGCTGTGATGACTGATTGGATGCAGTATATGCACACTTGGGCTTGTATGTTAACCAATTAGCCTATATAATTTATATGTTTGAAAACCACCAAACCAGCCCAAATTTTGTCCACCCGCCCAAGCCAATATTTACCAGCACAATCAAATTCAAAACCGCCCCAAAATAATTTGCAAATCGCATAAAAAAACTATAGAATCAAAGCTCACAGGAGTATACAGTAGCTTTTCCAAAAGCTGCAGTAAATATACATAGATGCCATGAAAGAAAAACATAGCTTGAGACTAAAATAATGTAAGAAATAATAATTTAACAACATAGAACATAAAACCCTATCTGATAAGAAAGAAACATAGTTATTTGAATACCAAACCATCAAATGTAAAGTTTCATTGGGAATTCTGGGAATGTAATTTAATGTACATTTTAAGATTACTTGTACTTTTTCACTTCTAAAAACTGCAAATGTAATAGTATATTATTGTGAAATTACATGAAGCTGTATTAGGTTTTCACGGTGTTTTACCTTTTACCTTGCATACCTTACAGTCTTTTTCTGTATGCGCCACTGATTTCTACCGTATTATGCATGTTCTGCTAAATGTATGTGGTAGTGAAATTCATGTCCTACTTTGATATCTCAGTGAGTCATGTCATCTTATCAGATAATTGTGTGGCCGCTATCTTATATTAGAAATAAGACATTCCTTTACACTTTTATACTTTTGCTTGTCTCTGAGAATGTAGGAATCCACCCATATATCTGACTTCTATCTACTGGTCTATCTCCGTGCCTATCACTGAATTACTTGGATACTTACTCAAACTCTTGCTTGCCTGCGAACCCTCAAAAACTACTGAAACTGAGAAGAACATTATAAAAGAGGCTGAATGGCCTCTTTTGTCATAGACTTGGGGTGTAGGAGACCGTCTGTTTCCAGCACACAAAAAATCTCATTATATTGTACAACAGAGATTTGACATTTCTATGCATGGAGTAGAGACAATACAATGCATTAGACAAAGCCTATGAAAGCTCAGCCATTATACAAACTATCAGTGATTCATTGTATTAAGTAAAGGGAGAGTTATATGGCACACAATAATAATCATATTTGACACTGTCCTTGCATTATCCACCGTGAAGGTTGGGAAAGATGTGTCTGTTCGGTACACGATGGCAGCATAGCGTCTTAGCGCTGTGACCCAGTTAGGGATATAGACACTGGCAAATATATCTGCAAGGATTTGCCAAAGGGCACAGGAGATAAGTGACAAAATGGAAAATGCTGTAATGATGATCATAAAGGTCTTGTGTGGTGGAGTGTTGGGGGCACAGCTTCAGTGTTCCTCCTCCTGTTAGCTGTTCACGCAGCCTGCGGGAGGAAATTTTACTTTCCTTCCCCAATGAGCAATAAATAACTATAGTAGGCCTGAGCTTCTACATAGGCAAATTGGCACCCTTTTAACAGATTGGTAGCGTATTGCGGTACACTGTTAATTTATGTCTACTCAATGTAATAGCCATCAAATTCTCAAATACAATAACACCATATCACAAAATAAAGATCCGTATAGGAGATTATCGAGATGGTAAAATAATTAACCAGGTAACTGAACATCAACAGAACCATGTTGTTTTATTTATTTATTTTTCTTTTAGTGAGCAACCGTGAAGATGAAGCACATGCAGGTTGCCATATAACCTGCACTTACACCTGTACAGTGTGATGATGAGAACACTGTCTGGTACTGAAACCCTTAACAAAAATAGTAGCATATGTGTTACTGCACTGCAGCAGCTTTTGATGCAATCAGTTGGCATTTGTTTTTACATCAATGTGTTCGACTCATAATTAATGGCATAATTAATTGGGTCTTTGTTCTCTGTGTTGTTGCTAATCATGCTTACAGTTACAACACAAACCATTGTTTCTGTGCACCAGAAATTTGTACAGCATGTCTGATTCGTCTTAAAGTGTGAACCAGGCAGTTAACCAAATTATTTGGGTTTGTTGGTTTGGCTAGACTTAATTCGTATGAAGACCCATCTTACTGCCACTCCATACAATGACATTTGAGAATTGTGTGCTTACAACTTTGTGGCAAGAGTTTTGGGTGGCCCTGTTCTGTTCCAGCATGTCATCGTGCCAGCGCACAAAACGAGATCCATAAAGAATATTGATTTTCTTCACAGAGTTGTGTTGTCACTCAATATATATAACGTTGCATTTTCGCTGGCAGTATTTCAGCGATGAGGCAGTTTGTTCGCTACTTCACTTTTTTTTGACTGTTTAAAATGCGAACCAGCGTGTTCTATTAGCCAGTGAATCACTTGAGTCGGTTCTTTAATGAATCAGTCAAATGGCATCAGATTTGGTTGTTTTTTTATTTATTTTTTTTTATTTTGAATCATTTCAGTCACGCGCCAAAAGAGTGGGTTGTTTTACCTAAAGTAAAATATAGTAACGCAACATTTTTTAAAAGAGAATGACAGCACTGGATTAAAGGAATATTAAATTAATATTTTTTTTAAAGAGAATGACAGCGTGGAATTAATGGAATATTTATCTACAAACAATGTAAATTTTGTATTGTATTGTTTGCTAGCGAGGGAAGTGTAGTAGTCAGAATAAGGTTATGTAGAATAAGGCATTAATATGTGCTTAATTGCTACAAATAAATGGCTAATAATCTAGTAATATGCATGGAAATGATTAGAGGACCAGGGTGCTGTTGCAGTGCTGTGGTTGACGCAGGTATGCTAAACAAAGTACAAACACTACAGGAAATCATCGATTACAATGTTTTTAGACATATAACGTTATTATAGTGATACCCGGCATTATTGAAAATACACTGAAGTAGTGTTTAAAAAAAAAAGGTTCTGCTACAGTTATGTAATGTGACTAATATTTAATGATTGCTGTGGTTTGTTTCTGAGCTGACAATAACATTTATAATTGTTTTGTATGGTATATAGCCTAAGTGTAGACTACCTTTTAAGCCCATGTACCCTTTAAGTCCACTTTCAACGATCCAAAAAAAAAAAGAGAAAATCGTATTTTATGTTTATTATAATTATTTTGAATTAACTATTTTTAAAGATGGGCTTAAATGGTACAGTGCCACAAAACACATGCGAACTAGCCAACACACACTAACCTTGAATGAAAAAAATAATATTTCTTAATGTGGGCACAATGAAAATGACTATGATGCATGGTCCACACAGTATATTTAAGTTCCATGAATGTTTTTGTAAACATATCTTACATTTTTAAAGAAAAACATGGTCTTTTTTCACTGTTACTCACTGTGGTACTATTTAAGCCCACCTCATGTGTTTTAATATTCACTGTGGCACTGTGTATGTTTTTTAATGAAGAATCCCTCTAATTACAAACTTTGATACATTTTCTAAGTGAAAGTATTTAATAACAGTTCTTTGTTTGCTTTTACCTTACTAACCTTTTACTAACTTACTTATTATAGAGAGGCCTACACATTACACACAGTTTAGCACCATTATAGATATCTGTTAATGTGTATCATTTATTTTCATCAAGAAAAAAAAAGAAAAAACAACAGCACCTTTCAAAAAAATCATAGAGGTTTGTCTCCTTTACCATGAGGGCACAGTAAAAAAAACATTATACTAGCAAAACAGTTTGGAATGGACAGAAAATTGTCTGAAATTTGAAGTTGAAAATCATTGGCGTACCCGTAAGCCAATCACATCATAACGTTTGGTAATGACGTATGATATGCGCTGGCTCAGCCGCCTCGAACATCCACTGTAAAGACAGGCAGAGTTGGGAAGTTTACTTTGGAAATGTAATAGTTTACAGATTACAAGTTACCCTACATAAAATGTAATAAGTAATGTAATTTTTCTATTACTTTATTAAAGTAATGTAACTGATTACTTTTCAATTACTTTTCTAAATTCCTAATGTTTTGAAGTGTTAATCACTTTCAAACATGTAAACCAGGCAGGGTTAACCTTACAGTAGTACTCAACACTGATTACTGTCAGACTTTCTAAATCCTTCATTACTTGAATTAAGATTATAATATTTTAATTTTAAAGGAGACATTAGATGGCAAATATATACATTTTCATATAAAGGTGTCTCGGCAGTGTGTGGACACAACCACCCTACAATGATAAAAATTTGAAAATGATAAAAAGCCCTTTTTTAATCCCCAAACAACCTAAACAGTCTCAATTATTAAGCCATTTTGATTTTGGAGTGAATAACCAGTGCTCTCTTACACATTCAATACCATGACTGAGGTGAAATCCTTGAGCAAGAACCAAGCCCCCAACTGCTCCCCGGGTGCCGCAGCAATATGTGCTGCCCACTGCTCTGGGTGTGTGTTCACGGTGTGTGTTAGTGTTCACTGCTGTGTGTGTGCACTTGTATGGGTTAAATGCAGAGCACAAATTCCGAGTATGGGTCACCGTACTTGGCCATACGTCACTTCACTTCACTTTCACTAAATTAGTTTATGTCTGGCTTCGCAAATAATTTTGCTCCAGACTGTTTTCTGAATAAGGGACAATTCAAGGCAGGTTTTGTTAAAAAGTAAAAACTCAAAGATGGAGCAGTAACCATTGTTCATAATCCAGCTGAACCTCCAGAAGTAAGTCTCACACTTGATATTTTTTATGATTATCAGCAAATTGCCTTTGCTCTTCCACAGAAGAGAGGGGCGGGGTGAGCAGAGCTCATTAGCATGTGAAGAGACTTTTCCCAAAACCTGTCGGGAGTAGGGCCAAAACATCACCTCCATTCAAAATGTGAACCAAACACTCTTCTTGTTCGGGCTTTAGTTGGCAAATGCCGGGAATATTCTCCACAACAGAGTGAATAGCATCCCGTGTCTCCATGTCCGCTGTCAATTTAGATTTCCCTAAAATAAACTACAATATTAAATTTGACCCTTAGCGTCTTCGTCACGGCTCTCAGCCCGCCCTCTATTTGTTGATTGGACGGCTGGTGCGGAGCCGGAGATAATCTGTGAGCTGGTTTGCTATATCAGAACTTAAATTGAATACGAAATCTGAGCCTAGTCAGGCTAGGCTTAAATGGTGCCAAAGTAACAGTTTAGCCAGTGCCAGACTTTTGACTTTGGAAGGACCGTCTGGAGATATTTCTTGTATTTCTTGCTCTCAAGAATTTCCTAGCAGATCTCAGGGGCCACCATGTGCTTGTCCACTCAGACAACACATCGGTGGTCTCCTACATAAATCACCAGGGGGGTTTGCGGTCACGTCCACTTTGCAAACTGGCGTGCCAAATCCTTGTGTGGTCCCAAGGGAAGTTGTTGTCTCTTCGAGCAGCTTACATCCCGGGGACCCACAATATAGGAGCAGACATCCTGTCGAGACAGGGGTTGAGTCCCGGGGAATGGAGGCTCTGATATGGAGGGAGTTCGGCCTAGCACAAGTGGATCTGTTTGCATCTCGAGAGACGCCTCACTGTCCACTCTGGTTCTCCACCACGCATCCAGCTCCTCTTGGACTGGACGCGATGGTGCAGACGTGGCCGATCGTTCTGGAGCTAGTGTCCCCGTCACTAAACTGGGGCGTTAGGACCCACACAGCACCCCCTGCTGGTCTCACTAACGCCTCTTCCAGCAACAACCTAGTTTTCCCAGGAGGTCTCCCATCCAGGTACTGACCAGGCTCAACCCTGCTTATCTTCAGTGGATAACCGGTCTTGGGCTACAGGGTGATATGGCTGCTGACTAGCTAGGTGTACCTAATAAAGTGGCCAGTGAGTGTATATGAAAAGCACCTTAACTTAATTTGGTACACACTTACCTTCTTTTGGAAATGGTTTTGGATTGCTAATTGTTAATTGTTAATCACTATTTTATATTTCATTGAAGTAGTATAGACATAGTTTTGGAACTTGTAATGTATGCTGCCAATATTGGATGAAACATGAATTTACTGTGCTGCTGTTTCAGCTACAAGAAAGGCTTTAAGGTAATTTGTAGATTTATAGCACATGTTTTTGGTGTGTTCATGCACAGTGTGCCCTTTTAAATTATCCTGTTTTGTGAAAATCAAGCGTACTAAATAGACGTCCACTACATTTATCGTTACTCTCAAAATCAGTTACAGTTCCCACTCATCTCTTTTGACGCAGACATCAGTACTTTCGTCTCCAAACATTTAGCCCTGATTAATGAGCCATTATGCTTTTTTTCTGTGAGTGGTATATAAAGCAAGATATAATGATATCATGCTTAATCAAATGAGATGCTTTAAGTGCTGCTTTTCTGAGGAGATAATAAACAATTCAACACCATTGAGTAAGTCATGGGACCAAACACTCACATCCCTCTGAGCTGCAGTGATGGTTATGCTTTGTGAATGATAGTACATTGTGTACAGCCTAGCTGTGTCTGTGAAAGCTTTTAGAGAGAATTAGACTATTACCATCAGTGTGTGAGTAACACCCCATGACAAAATAAGCTACAATATTGATGCTGGCATCAAATTATTTTCACGTTTTAAAACGTGGAGGTGTTATATTCTGCATCCCTGACCTAAAAGAGTATAGATTTGTCCCCCTTTTTTGGTTTTATTCCAGTGTCTTGCCCTTGGCATTGTTTGCTTTATTATTGACCATAATGATGTACATTAATTTCCTTCATGTACATATTCTGGGAGAAAGGAAAATCTGAAGGATGAAATTGCTCTGTTTGGCAGAGGAAAGCTTTTTGTTCTCTGCTCTGTGCACTTTTTGCAACCACAACTAGGGAATTGGCAGCGCCGCCAAGATTAAAAAAAACGTCCAGAACCATTTTGAGCCAGTTTGTAATCTTCTCAAGCAAAGGCCTGACACACATTTTTTTAATGCCACATAGTGAAGTATGATAACAACTAAGAGCCGCTATAAGGATCAGGTCTGTTGGGTGAAGGTTAGGAGAATTGCTGATGGGCTGTTCAGGGTCAGCACTCATAGCCCTACAGCCTAACAGCCTTCCGGAGATGGGATGATGGGAGGAGACGAGAAAAATAAACATTGCATCTTACTGACATTGACAGTTCAATCAACATAGCAGTACACTATCCTAGCTGTAGTTTGCTTTTGAACAAGTTAGAAATTGTTTTAAGACTAATATGTATATTTTTTTTTTAAATAACAGAATCATTCCTAAGGATCTGTCCTAGGTCCTCTGCTATTTTCAATATACATGTTGCCCCTTGGTAATATTATTAGAAAATACAGGATTAGTTTCCATTGTTATGCAGATGATTCTCAACTTTATATCTCAACAAGACCAAATTAAGCTTCTAAATTATCTAAGCTAAAGGAGTGTGCTAAAAATGTAAAAGATTGAATGACCAATAATTTTCTCCTATTAAATTCAGACAAGACAGGTATATTACTTATTGGACCAAAAAAACAGTACATAGAATCTCTTGGATAACAAATTTGCAACTAGACGGATGTACTGTTACTTTCTCTACAGTCAAGACATCTGGGCGTTATATTAGACAGCAGCTTGTCTTTTGAAAATCATATTTCCCATGTTACAAAAACAGCATTCTTCCATCTTAGAAACATTGCCAAGCTACGGATCATGTTACCTGTTTCTGATGCAGAAAGTCTAGTTCATGCATTCATGACCTCTAGACTGGACTATTGTAATGCACTGCTAGGTGGTTGTCCTGCATCTTCAATAAACAAGCTACAGATAGTACAAAATGCAGCGGCCAGAGTCCTTACCAGGTCAAGAAAATATAATCATACTACCCCAATTTTACAGTCTCTGCACTTGCTACCTATTAAGTTCCATATCAGTTACAAAATATTATTACTTATAAGGCCCTAAATGGTTTGGCTCCTGTGTACCTAACTAGACTTCTATCACGCTACAATCCAACCCGCTCCCTAAGGTCGCAAAACTCTGGACTCTTGGTAGTACCTAGGATAGCAAAGTCCACTAAAGGAGGTAGAGCTTTTTCATATTTGGCTCCCAAACTCTGGAATAGCCTTCCTGATAACGTTCGGGGTTCAGACACACTCTCTCTGTTTAAATCTAGATTAAAGACATCTCTTTAGCCAATCATTCATATAATGCATCTCACAATCTTGTACATCAGTTATATCTGATCAAATGCACATTATTATGCTTTAGCTTGGGTTGAACAAATAATTTTTGCTTGGACGGAACAACAGCTACGCTAATTATGTCTCTATTTGTTTTTCCAGAGATAACTAGGAATTACACAAGCTTCAGTCGGATCCAACCCTTAAATGATCTGAGATGACCGAACACCTGAGAAGAGATGATGCCAACCCCTCAGAGGAAGCCAACCCTCAGTCAATATACAGAATTAACCATATTTTGCCATAAGTTAAATATTTTAAGTTTCTACAATATATACATATATTGTTGAAACTTAATTTCCTGTAAAGATGCTTTGTAAAAAGCTCTATACAAATAATCTTGAGTTGAACTGAAGACAAAAAAAATAAAATAATGCAATCAGAATATAAATTGTGTGGCTTATTAGCATATATAGGCCTACACATTCACTTATTTGTTTTTTATATTTTTTCCCCAGGAAATACATAAATATTTAATTTACCCTCTGATCTAATCTATCCTTTTCATTTAGTCATTTTGTAGAAGAGAGGACCAGTTCACTCATATTATATTCCACTCACTGTCATATTATGTGCATATTACTGGATTAATTTTATAATAGAATTATATAATTGGAAAGCTTTTGAAGAAAAAAATAAACAAAAAAGTAAACCATCAGTTGTTGTTGTTTTTCTTATCTCTATATATTTGTGTTTCTTTGCAAATGGCTCAATGCTACTTCTGACTCAAATTGATAGACCATGTCACAAATGTTCTCTAGAATAAGAAAATATATCTTACAAAATATCACCTGCATCTTTAGAAAGTAGGTTCTGACTGTTACGGGACAGCAGGACTCAAACAGAGGTGAAAGTGAATCACAGGTGTTTATTGATAAACTGCAGAGCAAATAGATCTCACACAGGCAGTTTCCGGAGCTGGCTACTGGAGCAGATCGACTGAGGAACACTGGAGAAACACATGCTGGAGAGAACACTGGAGGTAAATAACAAGGAGGTGCGTAGTAGGTGATTTGCAGTGGAATCATTAACAGTCATCTTCGTATGAACGAGACCGGATACTGAGTGGTGTGAGGTGTGTGCTTTTCTAGGGCGTGATGAGGATCTGATGACGTGCAGGTGTGCTTGATTAAGGCTCAGGTGAAATCAGGTGCAGGCATGCGTTGTGATAGGTGGAGGACAGACAGATCCCTTACACTGACATATGTGACCCTGGACCACAAATCCAGTCTTAAGGCATATATTTGTAACAATAGCCAAAAATACATTGTGTGGGTCAAAATTATCGATTTTTCTTTTATGCCAAACATCATTAGTATATTAAGTAAAGATGATGTTCCATTAAGATATTGTGTACATTTCGTACTGTAAATATATAAAGAAAATAAATGGAAAGCTTATTTATTCAGCTTTGAGATGATGTATAAATCTCAGTTTCGAAAAAAAAATGACACTTAAGTTTTTTTATTTTTGGTCCAGGGTCGCATATGGTGCATTCAATCCTCCTTGGAAGTTTGTATTTACAAGTTGGGAAGTTGTAATTATCATGTCATGTGCGTTCAAATCAGTTTAGCTGGTGACGTACCTTTTAAAAACAAATACAAAAAGTCTGGAAAAAATGAACTGGAAAAAAAAGAACCCAATCTACTATGTTACTATAAAGTAATTTTCCGTACAGTTTTTATTCAGCTTTTGCGAAGATGCAGCTGTGTATTCTGTCATATACTGTCATATTTTATGAAGTTTGTATAAAAAAAGGAATTTTATACATTTCAACAAACTTACCGTCAGCCACTGCATCTATTTAATTCGCCATGTTTTCTCAAAACCCAGAGTTTCCCACTCGAATTATGACATTTTAAAAATGATCTCATAAATAAATTTCATCATGATTCCAGTTTCAAATGCCTATACAGGATAGAGAATTGGGCTGTGGCTATGGTGATTTCATGCAATCTTTTACAAATTGCTGTAACACGTTTAAATCCCACATTCAGTTTGCAATTCGTACTGATTCAGTCCTGACTGTATGCTTTATAAAATGCACAATACCAGTCCCAGTGACCCTATCAATTCACAGTTTCTGCATTCATCCTATAATTCCTTATTATACAAAATCAAGCTCCTAGGTGTGCTCAATTTACAATGGGATTGGAGACAAATCTTTCTTTAGGGACTATAACCACTGCATTTTTATTTATTACAGCTTAAAGTTTAATGCTGAGTGTTCACTGAATTTGAAGCCATGGCAGGGATTATCATAACTAATGTATTTTAATAATGAGCAGGTTTAAGAGTCAGGCGAGGTTGATTGTGGTGGCTGCAAAAGCATGATTGTCAGCCTTAGGGTGAGGAGCCCTAATGGGGATTTATTACATACCAAAGAGAGTTTGCATGCCTTCATTAAAACATATTTTTTACTGTCCAAATGCCCTGTTTTAATTAAAGGAAACGAACAGAGAGCTACTATTATGTTTACTGTTCCACTGGCCATTGAATGGTCGACATTTGTTCTGGTAGATAATGGGCGTAATTAAAGTCTGGCGGTTTTGCCGTAAGAAACTTTAACCCGAGTACCACCATGAGGGACATCAAAAATAAGAAATATGATTATCACAGCTTTATGCTTATGCGTGTTTTGTCACAGTGCAAATCTGTTATGATGAATTTTCTTTACTTCATTTTTTAATTAAGCAAAGCTTCTAAACCTGGTGGAGTCTTGCAAAACTACAAACCCAATATACAAAAGTTACTGTGCTCAGCTGTCGTTTATTGACACCTTTCAGTCACGTCCCCAGTGACTTTTATAGTCATACCCAAACCACAAAAAGAAAATCGGTTTTAACCCTCCCAGAGGCAGCAGTGACCCATATTCTGTCATCCGATGACAGCTTTCTGAGGTTACAGTGGGGACTCCATCCTAGTAACCATTTCACAGGTATGAAACTAAACACGTTCCCTGGTTTCAATGAAGCATTTAATCCATCTAATGGGCTTTCTGAATGATTCAGCATTCCATGTGGGAGTACTGTGGTAGTAAGGGGTGACGATAGGTGGGTTAGACACAGTAAAACCTTCATGCAGAGTCAAAAAAGAAACATTAGTCTCTCGCTTGTACAGCTGTGGGCCCAACAGTGACTATGTGATGTGGTTTACAATGAATCTAAATGATGGGTTAACGCATTGAATATTTTAGCCACCAGACACAGCAAGAACATCCAGGAATTTGTCTTCACAGGGGAAATAGTGTTGTCGAGGAGAGCCCACTGTAGGGGGGAACTCATTAATCATTTCAAGCCATTGAACCGTGCAGTTCTTCTACCCCTCTCAAGCATCTCTGCTATAGAGAGGCACTCTCCTCTGCAAACATTATTCCAATGCCCTTTCATTTATCACCCAAAATCAAATTGCATGTTTCTGCTTAGTAATAGAAACCTCCCAAAAAAGCTCTCCTAATGCGTCTTGTAGGGTTTAGTGTGGTTTGAGGAATGACTCCGGGATGAAATACAGCCTTTAAATTAAAGGCGATACTCAAGGCTAGAGAGTGGCAATTGTACTGATACGCTTGAGCATGGGGCGATTTGTTTTGACCTTGGAAATGCCTACGGTTGACAAGGGTCATCTAGGGCATGCTATAAATGTTTCAGTTGTATGAAGGATATGCATGGATAGATATTTAACAATTCGGTATTTATTGTTGTCCTCTATCTATATACTAGAGTCAGTTGAGGTGTTTGCTAAGGATATTACAGGCTGACTGATTATAATTGTTTTTTTTTTTTAAGATTAAGTCTTCTATTTCAATTTTGTTTAATTAATACAGTGGCGGACAGAATTATTGACACCCTTGGTAAATGGGAATAAAAAGCCTGTAAACATAAACCTGCATCATTAATCATTTTGTTTAAAAATATTAACAATGCAGATTTTTACAGGCTTTTTTTCAAGGGTGTCAGTAATGTCGTCCACCACTGTATATAATTATATGTATTTATTAATATTTATTCAAACTTTATTTGTATTTATTTTTTTAAATAATTGATTGTAATTATGTATTCATACATTTATTTATAACTATTAATTTATAACTATTCATAATATAATTTTTAATTGACATTTATTTATTCATAATACATTAAATTAAATTAAAATGAATTACATAATTAATAAAAAAAATTAGGTGACCATTTTAAGTTCATGTAAATGCCCTCTATGAGTATGAAGTGATCATGACTTGTGGGTTTGGTAGATTCAGTTTAGTTGGCACAGCACCAATCTGTGCTGAAATGTCCAGCAAAAACTGTTAAGGTCAGATTGTCATGTTGAAGTACCTCGTTAAAAAGAAACATTAACAACTTGATTTGCTTTTGAACCAGAGAAATAAAAGTTTGGCAGACTTTCCCTATACCTTATTATCATTGGTTAAATGGTGACTAGAATAATCACATTATTTTAGTGTTTAAGATTAACAGCATGTATCATACACCCTTCTTTTAGATTTAGGTTGACTTTGCAGTTATTAATGTAAAACCAAATGTACACCAAATTGACATCACTGAAGTCTAAATATGGACAATCATGTGTTAATATCAATTTCTAAGATGTTACAAAGTCACACGGAACAAACAGCTTAGTTTCAGTAAATGGTCATTTTGGACTTTGAAGATAGTTTCAACGTCCTGAAGTGAGTTTACATGGTACATTAAACTGTTGTATTTGTCAAAAGATCAAGGAAAATTAGATTTTTCAAGAAATGACCCCTTTAATAAAGGGAGGCATCTGCTTTCCCACAATAAATGATGGACTGCTTGAAAGATTACTTTGTTTTTATGAGTGGCATTTCATTCTAATTGGTTCATTATTTCTAGCAATTGCATCTTCAAATTCCCTTGATTGCTACAGCTGTGGTTCATGCTGTGTCAGGATAGCTGAGGCTTGTGAACACACACACACACACACACACACACACACACACACACACACACACACACACACACACACACACACACACACACACACACACACACACACACACACACACACACACACACACACACACACACACACACACACACACACACACACACACACACACACACACACACACTCTCTCTCTCTATCAGGCACATGCTTCTATTTGCCAGATGGACACATTAAATCAGTGCTTGCTGGACCTGGCAGGATGTTATCAGAAGCCATCGACAGCTTCCACTGTGGGTGGATATTGCTATTAAATAAGAAAAAAAGTGCTGATGTTATCGAATTATGTATTTTGGTCATAAGGATGTGATGGTTTTCATTTCCTAATTGAGCATCCCTCAAATAGTGCTTTTAGACATGTGTTCTATATTTGCAGTCACAGATTATGCCAATTCTTTGCCAACAGCGTGCTATTCCATTGTGTGGATGTAATGAATGTGTTAAATGATGCACATCCATCTTTTCAAAGATCTCAAAAACTATTTGGAATTTTGGGACTTCACACTGGTAGCAATTCAGGTGACATGGCAAAGAAAAAACTCTCTGAGGACTGAAAGAAAAGAGTTTCATATTTTAAAATGTGTCTTTTAAGGATAGAGTTATTGAGGGGTGTGTGAGTTATTGCCACGTTCTCAGCAGCAATATCATGGTTGATTCAATGGAATGATAAATGGCTCCAAATATGTTCAGGCCGAAAGTGTTTTTTTCCCCCTAAACCACAGCCCTGAAACTGAAAATGTTGCCCCCGCTGCCTCAGAGATGTTTTATCTATAGGAGACTCTGAGGTTTGGAGGGGAAAAAAAAAAAATTATCCAGCATAACAGCTCTTGTTTGGTCTATCAGAAGACAGAGACATGAAAAACAGTTCAAATATTTTTTTTGTAGTTTTTTTGCCATTGATACCTGTACATTTGCTTCAGTAAGGATTTGTAAACCTGACGAGTGCTGTTCTTATCTGTCAAGCTGGTCTGGGAGATTACCAGACTCAAAGGACTGGTTAGTCTAATCTTTGAGCATTTAGCGCTCTCAACCCTCTAGGATATTAAAATGTACCATCTGTTTACTGAAACCTGCTCAGCATGGTTTACATGCAAGACTTTGTCAGTCAAATTTATGCTTGAGCGAATGGGCATGGCAGCACATGCTAGGCAGGAGAAAGACATAAATATACAAGACACATTTTCACATATCAAACTGTCCATATTTACATAAATGTGTATATACACTATATATATATATATATATATATATATATATATATACATATATATAGTGAGTACAGTTAGGTCAAGACATTTATATATTTGGAAAATGAGTACAGCACAAAAATTTTTTTTTTTGGATTTTTTTAGCTAGTGACCAAACCATATTTAAGTTACAGTTATACAGCTCACTTTTTTTAACGGGGATGGGGGGGGGGGGGGTGTTTGTGTGCGTGAACTTACAAAGATCAAAGATACATAACAGCTACAAGTGTATGCACTACTTGCTTTATACAAGCACTACATAGCAAGATCGTAACCATGTCTTAAACATTATATTATTAAACATAATATAATATGTCCCAGGTCCTCCTCGGCTAGGAGTATCACGATTTTATCAAGATTCTTTGTCATGTTGGTTTTTCTATTTTGCAAGCTGTTTGAGCACTACAGCCAAACTAATTTCCATATTATAAAGACAAAGCCTTTCAAGGTAACACAATATTAAAAAGTATGGCGGATATTTAGGCCAAAGTGGGTGAAAATAAAAATTGTTGTCATTATTTTATCTTTGTTATTAAAAAATGAGAGCAAAGATATACCTTACAAATACACATACTATATAAATAAAATAAACAGTGTTTAATTTCCAGGTACAATATGTTCCCAGTATTTAGCAGGAGCATTCAAGAAATTGAATGAACAAATATAAAAATAAAACACTATGTAGATTGATTCCTATTAAATAAACTGTATTCAAGCTTTTCAGTCAAGACTAAGAGTAGTGAGTGATTTTTCTCTTTGTGTTTGTTGTTTTATTAACATTAAATGCATAATTCACCCAATAATTAAAATAGGCTAGTGTTTTATTTTTATAACTTTTACATTTACTCAAGAGTTGTTTTAAACCTGAGTTTCCTTCTTCTTCTAAACATAAATGCTATTTTGAAGAAGGTGGAAAACCAAACAGTTACTGGTCTACTACTATCAGTCAATGTGGACCAGTAACTGTTTGGTTTTCCACATTCTTCAAAATATCTTCTTACTGATGTGAATGTATGTCTCGTAATTTTTTTTTAAAAAAAAAAAAAAAATACAAATAAAACTCCTACCAAAGGGGTCAAAATAGAACTTTAATAAATATAAAAGTAAATAAATAAACAATTGTAATTTAAATTACAACTGTAGCTCTAGACAGTTACAGTTAAATGTAAAAGTAATACAGTTGTCTGATTGATTTTATGGCCCCAAGCATTCAGAAATCACACAAAAGAAAATTAAGCAGTTTTACTACGAAAACCATGGTTAATGTTTGTAAGGGTTGTGATGTCCACGTGTTTTTTGTTGAAGAAGTTATAGAGGCTGTGTCATCTATATAGCAAAAAGGTGGCCAAAAAAATAAAGAATAAAGGGACAGTTCACCCAAAAATGAAAATTCTGTCATCATTTACTCACACTCAAGTTGTTCCAACCTGTATGAATGTGTTTGTTCTGAACACAAAGTGAGATATTCTGAAGAATGTGGGAAACAGAGCAGTTTCGGGGGCACCATTGTTTGGATTCCATAGTATTTTTTTTCCTACTATGGATGTCAATGGTGCCCAAAACAGTCTAGTTACAATCTTTCTTCAAAATATCTTCCTTTGTGTTCAGACATTCATAGTATGAATTTCATACAAGTGGGACTACTTGAGGGTGAGTAAATGATGACAGAATTTTCATTTTTGGGTGCACTATCCCTTTAAGTGGATATTTAAATTAAATGTTTGGGCAATAGCCTATTAAACAAGGATATGATCATCCTTTAGGTGTAACAACAGCAATTGTCAGTCCTATGGTGCCCTTTACAGGCATTTATAACATGTGATGTTGATAGAAAAAAAAGAAAACAGACACCATTACAAAATTTGTAATTGGTTTTACTGGTTCTAATGGGGCTTGTATTGTTTTTAAACTGTAATGTATTATGTTGGTCTCTACTGCTAATTGGTCATCTTCTATTGGTGGCTTGTTAAAACCAATACATCCTAATGGAATATGTCCCAAAACACACTACAGAGACCCATATTTTAATGGTTAGAAGTTGATGGTTTGTAATGGC
Organism: Ptychobarbus kaznakovi; assembly: GCA_027422405.1. NCBI lineage: Eukaryota > Metazoa > Chordata > Actinopteri > Cypriniformes > Cyprinidae > Ptychobarbus > Ptychobarbus kaznakovi. The sequence goes on along the minus strand of CM049800.1, from coordinate 10,288,563 downwards.
ATTTGTGATTTATTTGTGATTCGTCTGTGATGTTCTATTATGTTTTTTTTTTCAGTTGGGTTGCCTCATTATTTTTATATACAATGCATTTTAAGTCATTTTTAAGGCTGTTGTTGACTATTAGGTCTGTTTTTTGAACCACAAAAAAAACAAAAAAAACATTGTCATAATACTTCTTTGATTATGAATGTAGCCTACCTGAAAGTGACGTGCGAGCGTTGTTTTCACCTTTTTCCTTTCTTTTCTCGGCGCTGGACTGCTGATGTCCGGCGCTGAGGGGGCATAGTTGTCCATCAATTATGATCATCTGCATTCAGCGCCAAACATGAGGTGTGAGCGAAAAAAATTTTTTTTTTTCCGTTTAAATTTTTATATAGATTTCAATTTTTCCGTTTTAATTTTCTGGACTCCTTTTTAATGATCAAGTTAAATTGTATTAATCAAAAAGCTTGTCTAATTAATTAAAATCATGAACATTATACAATTTAACATTAATTTGTTAAAAGTGTAACAAAAATTACATGTTTAGTGCCTTATGAAATGTTTCTCACCTTATGTTTTATTGTTACAAAATTATGTGTTTTAGCATGTCTAATTGTTTGAATGCACAAATTGTATTTATTCTTACAGTAGCCTTATTGAAAAGTTTTTATATTTTATATTTTAATGAATGAAAATTAAACATTTAAATGTTTGGCAAATAAAGGGGATTTACTAATAAAAATAATTATTTTGTGATTATGTCTTAAAAAGAAAGTCTTATTATTTTTCAACAGTAGTAGTAGACGTGTTTTTGAAGTAGAACTAAATTCACAGTTTCATTGTTTGTAGGGACAAACAGATGCAGATAATTAACACACGCACATTTAATCTCTTTCTCTCTCACTCTCAAAATGGGCATATTTGAGAAAAAAAGTTGAGTAGTTGCTTCACTGAATATAACTGTCAGTCATTTAACATTTATTTCGTAAAACAGTTGAATAAACATTAAATTATTAGCAGCTTCCATCGTACCTCGCTCTCTTTCAACGCTAAACCCCACTTACTTTGATTTGATTGGCCAGTTAAATTATTTTGACATTGGTGAGCGCTGTTAGCCCGCTGAGGCAGGGCAGACCTTTAAAGCTTTTTTTGTCATCCAAACAAGAGCGCTGCGTAATGGAGGGCAGGAGATCAGTGCAAGAATTTCAAATATTGGGGATTTGGCAATTTAAAATTATTGGGGGGAATAATTAATAATAATAATTATTATTATTATACGTTATACTCGTATTATACGTTACCGACACGAATTGATAGGTGAAACAACAAACAGCCACCCACAAATAGTCAATAAACCAAGCATCAGGCTGTCTTTGAGTTCACATGAACAACAATTAAAGTTACTCGTCAGGCTACAGAAGAATAGGCTACCATAATTCCTCCATTCAATTAGGTCTAAGACATCGAGAGTCATGCAGACCTACATAACAACCCAGCCACAACAACACATAATTGCGAATAACATGCCTTACATAACACAGAATCGACCACAGAGGCCTGGGAATCTGTGAATCGGTCGTGCTATTAACTCATCACTACACAATTTCTTATTAAAAAGAAAAAACAACATTAATTCAACTGCCTTGTGTTCTTTTTTTGCCATGGTGGCTACATGATGCTATATGATAACTGCAGAATGGATTTCAAGGACTTTGCACACAGATCAACAGCCTCCAACGTTTATATTATTTTTTCCTACGAATCTTTGAGTTAACATGCACTAAACATGAGTAGAATTTTCACCGCAGCGCCTCCACACCTTGATGCTCATGACAAGAATATCATAGTTATCTTTATTGAAGTGAATTAGATTTAAATCGCCGTTATGCATGAATTAATTATTTTTTGGTTGTTACAATTGTACACATAATAATCACGATGTTCACATTTGCACGTCAAAATAACACATTGTCAATATTTTTTTAAATGACACTCCAGGACATGACATTCCCGTCATGTCCTGTTTTCACGTGAGCATACGGCTTCGAGCGCGCTGGAGCCATGCGCTCTCTCGTTTGCGTGCCTTGTTTCATGTTGAAGCGTGGTGTTCGGATCCCGGCACTCATGTCTTGAGTTTCGGTTTCGTGTCGGGGTTCGGACACTCGTGCTCCGTGTTGTGTGAGTGTGGGGTCTCGAGTTCGCTCGGCCATACGCTCTTCTGTCCACGTGTGTTTTGTGGTGTTGCACGGCTGCGTGCATTAATGTTATGTCTTGTACTGTGTGGCACACAGCTTGTGTATTTCATTGGCTGCGTGCTTTCATGTTGTCATGTCTTTTGTGAACACGTGGCTTATGAGTATTCTCATTAGCTGCATGTGCGTGTCCTGCTTTTCACATGGCTGGTGATTATGTTTTGCTGGCCATGTGCTTGTGTTTTGTTTTGTGTGAGCACATGGCTTTTATCTTAGTTTTCTGTGTGCCATGTGCTCTCCTGTCAATTTGTCTTGACCCCACCCATCTTGTTTCCTGATTATTGGTTAATTTGCCCCACCTGTGCCCCACATCTCGTTACCCTCCTCATTTGCTCCCTTTATAATCTCCTTGTGTTTGCAGTCCTGTGCCAGTTCATCATCGAATGTTTCCTGTTCCTGCCCTGCAGTTTTTGTTTGTTGCTGTTTTATTTTTTATTTAAATAAAGCCCATTCTCCTGCATCAGTGAGTCCTCGCCTCATCCCTTCATCCCACATCACTGACACTGTTGCATGGACAGTCATGGGCTATTCCTTCATTATTTCTACATCAATTAAGCATGTTGAAGTTCTTGATTCTAAGTGTGCCATTTGCATTTGGAAGCTGTATTGTAAACCCACATTGTGCAGTCAAAGGATCTCTCCATACAAATGAAACAGATGATTGTTAGGCTTCAAAATCAAAACAAATCCATCAGAGAGATAGCAGGAACATTAAGAGTGGCCAAATCAACATTTTGGTGAAGAATGCACTGGTGAGCTCAGCAACATAAAAAGACCTGAACATCTGCGAGGACAACAGGACAAATCAACAATGACCCAAAACATACAGTAAAAGCAACCATGAGTTTTTGAAGGTAAACGTGGAATATTCTAAAATGGCCAAGTCAATCACCCATTTTAACCCGATTGAGCATGCATTTCACTTGCTGAAGACAAAACTAAAGGCAGAAAGACCCACAAACAACCACTGAAGTCAGCTGCAGTAAAGCAAAGCATCGCAAAGGTGGAAATCCAGTCTCTGGTAAGGTCCATGATTTTCATACTTAGGATTTCCATAAAAAATAATACAAAAAATATATTTTATTTATGATTACTTATTTGTCCAATTATATTTAAACCCATGAAAATGGGGGAAATTTCCCTAGCATTTTGTGTTATATTTTTGTTCAACCCCTTGAATTAAAGCTTAACGTCTGCACTTCAATTTCATCTTGATTGTTCATTTTAATTCTACTCTGGTGACATACAGAGCCGAAATTATGCAAATTGTGTCAGTGTCCAAATAAATATGGACCAGAGTTGTCTCTTACTATGATTTTGTTAGAAAGAAATATGCCACACATCTATATATATATTATATATATATATATATATATATATATATGAGCTTTCTTTTTTCAGTTCTAAATTGTCCTTGATTAAACTCTGATTGTTTATTTAATTTTCAGATGAGATGCCAACAACACTTGAGCCACCAACTATTGTTTTACCTGGAAAGTTGGCAAAAAAGGTCTAAATCCATAATGAATGTTCACCATGCAGCACAACGAGGATTGAGCTCAATTTATGGTATTAGGTGAAGGTCAAAATAGAGAAATATTGTGAAAATATAATATACCGCAAACACATACATTCGTATCCGGATGGGATTTGATATCTCAAGGGACCTATGAGTTAGCAGAAAAACAGTAGGTAATTTGCTCTGTAATTTTTACCGAGTTAGTGTGAGGAAAAACAAATGTACCTAACCTCCTCTGGGAAAACTAGCTGCACCCGATTCGGGCTTTAGGCAATCACCCATTGATATTACCATCCACGCCAACTAAATGGACTTGAGGGCTGGAAAACACTTACTCCCTAGCAAAGAAAGCTCTTTGAACATACAACCACCATGTTGTTAAGCTTTGATCTTAAGCCATTTCATTGTGTATTTCACCACCCACAGAAAATGGACTGTATTCTTAAGCTTTCCTTATGCACCATAAAACCAATACCAGGAAATGTGTGGCACCTTCCCTCAAATAATAGGAGGGACACAAAAAGAGCGTACTTGGAAAGATCAAGGGTTTAACCCTTCTTTGATTCGTAACACCTGCATAAATAAATCTAATTCCACATTCCCTGCTTGCCAAGATTGTGTCACAATGTCTGATTCTTGGCACTCCGTTTAGCAGTCATCAGTTTTCCCCACTAGCAAAGGTGACTTGACCAACATTTTATTCTTTATTGTCTCTTAATAATATTTTTTTTCCACTTTGTATTCAAGAAAAGAATGGAACAGTCTTAACTAGCCATCATTTAGTCATATTTTATTCAGATTTTTTTTCTTGGCAGTATTTTTGCCAGATACATAATATGGTAAGTAATTAAGTACATTTTATTTATAGAGCACCAGGCCCGGTTCTACGAGGGTGCTTGAGGGTGCTAAGCAGGGGCGGACTGGGTCCAAATAATTTTTATGAGGGACAGTTTAATATCACTAAAGTTATAAAACAATATTTTTAGTCCATGACACAATGCTCTGGTATCATCTAGATTAGAAGACTTGAATAGTGCAGAATGCGGACTGTTTTTATTGTGCCTTTCTATTGGTCATATACAGTATTTGTCCTTTTGCGGGCACTTGACATCTATCATTTTAAGGAATAGAACTTAAATTGTGGAAAAGAGTATACAAATTATTTTGATGATTAAAAATACAGTAAACAGTACTGTGAAATATATAATGTTACAATTTAAAATAGCTGTCTTCTATGCGAATATTTAGTAAAATATAATTTATTCCCGTGATCAAAGCTTAATTTCCAGCATCATTACTTCAGTCTTCAGTGTCACATGATCCTTCAGAAATCATTCTAATATACTGATTTGCTGCTCAAGAAACATTTCTGATTATTATCAATGTTAAAAAATGTGACACTCTGCCCTCATGTGTATGTGCGCTGCTCGCAGTAAGTGCTGTGGCTAGAAGTGAATTAATTGATTCAGCGTTTCAAACCTCCGTACCTCCGTAATGCATGCTGTACAAAACAATCATAAAATACAGACAAAACAATATAAAATAAAATCAAAAAGTATAAAATAAAATCCAAGTAACAATCCATTAATTAAAATTCAGGAAAGGCCATAGAATAAAGATGCATTGAATAATATACCATTGAATACATTTTAAATTGAAATACTGCTATAAAAATATTAACAGAATTTTCTTTTATTTTTATTCCACAGCTTCTGTGGAAACATTGTGAAAGCACAAACTACTATATTTTGTCAAATAGTGAAATATGAATATTATACTTTGAGAAATGGCAAAAACATTCAGAACATTTGAATAAATTTTTTTTTTTTTTTTATATTGCATTTTAAATAAATGTAAAAACAAACAACAAGTTAGTAAAACTGCAGGGAAGGGTTAATTCACCCTAAAAGGAAAATTCTGTCATTTACTCATGTCACAAATATTTCCTCAATTTTCTTCTCCTTTATTTTCTCAGTAACTCAAAATCAAAATTATGAGATGATGGCGATTTTGTTCTTTTCTTTGGAGACAAACATTGACAGTCAAAAAGTAAATATAAATAGTCCATATACGACTTGTACACTATTTTTCCAAGTGTTCTGATGTTTTATGTGACGAACAGTTTGAAATCAGTCATCATAGACTAAGAATCAAGTGTTTTTTGCAGTTCATATCTGATGCATCTTTGATCTGCACAAGAACATGCAGCATAGTCAGTCAAACTGCACAGAAACTCTTCAGCTCAGTTCAGCACCGTTCTAGAATGTACTGTCAACACAGCAGGTTTGAATATGCGAACATGAGCAAGATTTCAGAGCTTTAGGATAGTCTTCCATGCCCCCTTACAGCACCAGGTCTATTCCTGTGTGTCACGAACTCTGCCTTGGCTTACCTGCACTTGTTAATAGTTAATAGCTTTACTGACCATTAGAAGCAATGTTAAAAATGGGAACATCTGGTAATGGTTGTTTTGACATTTTATTTACTGAAATTAGAAGTACAGGTCCTCCAGAGGTTGTCTTCATTGTTTGCTTTGTGTTCTGTTGTGTGCGTTGTTCCTTTGGTCTTTGTAAACACGGCCATGGCAAATTAATATATAAATAATTTTGTTCCATCTGTTTCATTTGAAGGATTTTCTCAGAATTCAGGGATTTTGTTCTTCTCATTGCTGTCATTCTTCAAATAACTGTCTTTTCATTCCGGTTCCGCTCTCTCACTCTGCAACCACACGTTTGTCTGCCTCATTTCCTTCAGGCCACCCACCAAATATGCGACCATATCTAGACCATGTATGTTTACAGCAATAAACAAATTAAACATAACAGAGCTGCAACAACAACCGGAGCATGAGTGAAATAAGCCTACTGGCGTGAATGGAAATGGCAGATGGAAGTAAGGAGTGCCGCCCAGGAGACACATAGATAACTGATGCCAGCCCAACTGCGTCTGACAGGAGGCTGCGATATTTAATCAGACCTAGCACTGAATCCACAAAACCGCCAGCTGCAATTCAAATCCCTTTATATAACCCAAATGCCAATTAGCTGTAAATAGCACAGCACCACACCCTGTTGTCAAACTATTACATTATGATGTGTTGGCAGAGTCTTAGTTTGGCGACCTGACAGTAACGGGGTAGGTGTGACAGTGCGCGGTTCATAATCCATTGCTGAAATTTGCTTGTAATGTAACTTCTAAATTCAGAGACATGTGAAATAAAGTGTACAGACATATTTCTGCCACTGATAGCTGTGTGTTGTCTTTCTATAAGCATTTGGCTTTGAGACCTTGATTGCACTAGTAAAAAATAAAGTTTTTTTTATTACATCTGTGGTTCCACGAAGAAACTTTAACATTAATGCAGCCTTTCTTTACAGGTTCTTTACAGTGGAAAAAATGGAAGGATTATTAAAATATTTTTAACACTCAGAAAAAAAAGTACTCTGAAAGGTTCTTTGGAGAACCCAAATTGGTTCTTCTATGGCAGGGGTGGAGAACGTTGATCCTGGAGGGCCACTCTCCTGCAGAGTTTAGCTCCAACCCTGAAAAACACCTAAATGCATCCTGAAGACCTTGATTAGCTGCTTCAGGTGTGTTTGATTAGGGTTGGAGCTAAATTCTGCAGGGACATCGGCCCTCCAGGATCAACGTCCCCCACCCCTATGGCATCACTGCAAAGAGTGTATGGCTCAAATACAGTACAACTAAGAATTAATTCTAAGTTTAATTTGTGGAAAATTCAGAGCCAAATCAAATCAGAGTGCATTTGCAGATGGCGAAGAAAGGCTGTATTGTGTGAATGAGAATAGTTTGGGCATATACCAAGCATTCATATAATGCATCTCACAATCTTATACTGCAGGTATATCTGATCAAACGCACATTATTATGCTTTAGCTTGGTGTTGAACAGATCATTTCATCCAGGGTTGTTCCTGGATGGAACAACAACTACGCTAATTGTCTTTATTTGTTTCTCTGTTTCTGCAACGGGATTAACATCCCGTGTTAACTAGGAATTACACAAGCTTCAGTCTGGATCCAACCCTTAAATGATCTGAGATGACCGAACACCTGAGAAGAGATGATGCCAACCCCTCGGAGGACCTCAGAGGAAGCCAACATCAGCGATTATACTGAATTAACCAAATTTTGCCATAAGTTAATTATATTGAGTTTCTACAATATAAATCTATTTTAGAAACTTAATTTCCTGTGAATTTGCTTTGCAACTATTTTATCGTAAAAAGCGCTATACAAATAATCTTGAATATACTGGACTCTATTAAAAACTAACTCTATTTACTTGGCCAGTTTTTTTTATTAATTAATTTTAATAAAAAAATAAACATAAAAAAATAAAATCGGTTGATACTGGGTATGTTTTTTTTATTCTCATCTCCTCAATTATTATCTTTTAGATACCTTTGCTGTCATCTAATGCCTAATCTTTAAAAACCCAATTAAAATTCATGATGCCTAAATTCACTTGTTTTGTAGTGTTTTAAATTATAGATTTTAGTTGTTTTTTTTTTGTTTTTAGACAAAATAGCATACTATTTCAATACAGGTCATTTATCAGTTATCTGCCATATCATGAAAATAGTTATTGGCATACTGTTAACTTTTATGCTACTTTATTAAACATTAAATACTGACAGGATTTTGGGCTTGAAATAACAGTTTATGTTTGGCAAAATACATATTTGCCACCTTTCCTTTAGAATTTAAAAGAGGTAACACTGTGTTGATTATACATTTGGACTGTTAGATTTGCTGTTTCGCACTTCATTAGAAACTGTGAACATTGATTGAATGGTGCAACATCATAAAAAAGCCAATAAGCCAGCGCGTAGTTATAAAATTGCCTTGGGAATTCAGAAATAATGGTAAATATAATGGAATTTCATAACAAAATCAGCATTGTGGTGTGAGCGAGAGTGAAAAGCAGAAAGTGTTGGTGATATTTTGTATTCTCCAAAGACCTTCTATTGTCCCAGTCTATTGTCCCTCAACATGGAGTTTGCCTAGTCTAATTGTATTTCTATTTATACATGTCAGGTTGTGGCAAGTCAAAATGATGTTCTCACATCATGGGCAATGATAACAAAATAACTACATCGGAAAAAAGTAATCTCTCCTCAAACTACTGCTAAATTTTGACCTCGTCCTGATGGTGTTAAAGGGGATTATGAGTAAAAGGCTTCTGTGGAAAGCAAAATAAGTTTGAAATGCAAGTGAAAAGGAGAGAGAGAGAAAGTTGCAGCATTCAGCTCCACATCACTTTCTGCAAACCGTCTTCCAACACCTGCTGCTAGCTGTAGATGACACATGAACTGTTCCATTTGATAGCACAACTGGAGCTCTGAAGCCAAAGCAGCCTAAGTAAAGTCATCTCTGCAGAGCCTATGTGCACATTATCCCAGTGGAAATTAGCTGATTTTATAAATTTTTGAATTCTATCAGGTTGAAGGAAACACATGGACCCTTTGGAAAAACTGCATACCCGAAGAGATACATTGAAGTGCTTGTGATAAACTTTTAGAAAAGTTTTAGAGGCACCATATGCTGAGCAAGCCAGTTTCAAAGTTATTCAATCAGAGATGATTACAATTTTAGCGCACCATATTGAATCCTAGCCAGGTCGTGTAAGCCTCAGTAAACATTTCAGCTAGAAAAAATATTGCAAAATGCTCATATGTCAGAGTGACCTATTGCTAATCATTTAAATGGCTGCTGCTGCTTGTTGAACATTCTTTTTTTTTTCTTTTTTTTTTGCATGAACCATCAAATGCACTGTCTGTTAATGAGAAGTGTGTGTCATGCATGCTTTCTTAAGGAATTATAATCGGATTCAGAAGATCAAACATGAGTAAGGATAATTGCAAAAGTGTTTTTAAATACACAAGAAAATATAATATTATGTTCTTAAATAGTTTAAGGATTTCTCGCTATTCTTATGAATTCCTGAGATAATTTATGGTGCTAGGATACTCTTATTGCTCTAGAACTAGATGAAAGGTTGATTAATGTACCAGTTCTTTTTTTGTTTTAAATATAACTTCAGCATTTCACAAATTTCCTATAATTTTTTTATATTTTTTTATTATACATTATTACATCTACTGCGGAACTAAAAATATTGGAATAAAATTGGAATGTGTAACTATGTTATCAGGAAATGGGTATGGTAGAATTGCCAGCCTTGCAAGTTAAAACCATTCTTACTCTGTCATGACCTTTTAACTTTTGCATTAAGGAGAGATGTGATGTAATTACCCGAAAAACACTTAAATGGAGCAAACTCGACCCACAGGAATAATGTCATTAACAAATAACCAGCTAGAAGTTCATACAGACAGTTCAATATCAACCAGTTTCCACTGAATTCCACTGAGTGCTGCAACAAAATTAAGAGTTCATTTTTTTGTTTTATTTTTTAAAACCTCTGATCACACTGCTTCTGAATAAGATTTTGTGTTACTGTTTTTGAAAGTGGTCTTTTTATTTTTGTATATACATGTACTTCTGTGATGGCACTAGTGTTCAGTCAGTGAAATAATTCAAATTTAAATGACTGCTAATTTAATTTAGTGCTCCTTTTTATAATTTCAATGTTGCAAAGAAGTTGCTTAATGTTTTTGTGAAAACCATTTGATAAATAGAAAAGTAAAAATATGATTTGAAATTGATTTTTGTTAATGTAAAACGTTGTGCTCAAGTTCTCTTTCCTGAATGACCTCAAACTTCTGAATGGTTGTATATAGTGCTGTAAATATTTTCTGTATATTTTACAGTTAATAGAAAATTGTTTTTAGCAGTAATGCTGCGTATGTCAACAATAGAGGTTCAGTTCGATTTAACCTGGATTATTCTTCAGAAATAACTCTCTGTCAGTTACATTCTTAAAGTTCTGCCGTTTCAGCATCTCAGATCTTTTTGCACCATGGAGTCAAGTTGAGTGACAGGGAGACAGTGTTAAACGTACTGCATGTTTTACATTTGCTTTGTAGATTTTAGGGGTGTCCCCGACTAAGGATTTTCATAGTCGAATCGGGATTTTCGAATCTTGCGATAGTCGAATCATATGTTTGGGGGCAAAATACAAAATACCAAGAGTCAGACAGTCATAAATATTGATGTTAACTGAGATGACCAGTAGACTGAACAGCATATTATGGCAGGTCAATGGAATTTAAGTCATTTATCTCACATAGAATATGCTTAGTTATTTATACAACATAACATTAATATCATGCCTTATAGGATACCTGCACAAAATGCTCTGAATGCACAAACGTATCTGCGCGGCACTGAATTAACTCCTTTTGTGGACGCGTTCTTCACGTAACAACGTACAGAAACACAGCAACTAAACTCTAAAAATTCACAGCGTTTTATTATAATAGTGCTCTCATTATAATGTTATGTCCCAGTCCCAGTCATAGTCATTATTATTCTGCATTGTTGTTTGTCCTGCTCGGGCTGCGCGCTGAAAAATAATGTCAATCACAGTAGTACTACAATGAAGCGCTCAACCAAATGCACCTTATCAGAGATAAATAATATATACAAGAGATATATGTATAAACCGGCTGAAATGTTTTGAAATAACTGAAAAATCCAGTCTTTCATTCTGCCTGTGTCAGTTTGAGTCTTGCTAAAGATTTAAATCCCAGCTGCCAAGATGCTTCTGTCAGTCACGCATGGAAAGTGAAACTTAAATCTATAGGGTCGGTTGGATTTATTAACGTTAAAATATTTATTTAAAGCTTCTTTCTTTTCAGATTCTTATTTACAGCATTATCATAATAGGCTGTTTATTAACTTATCTGGAGAAAACCGGTAGTTCTGTGTGAAATAAGACATTGAGCACCCCATATATATCACATCATAACACCCTGCGAATATTCGACTGTGAGCTTGGGAGTCGAATCAGGTTCCTCCTATCGAAGCATCGAATCGTCGACTATTCGGGGTCACCCCTAGTCGATTTATACATTTGCATGCAGGATCAAATACAAAACAGTGCTTTTGAGCTTCAGTGGAAGATATAACATAATTAAGAAAGGAAAAGTGAGGCATGACATGAGAATAGTCACAGTATTATGTGAAAAGCTTATGTGTCTCACAATAAGTGATAGCATCTTCCATTCGTTTCAGCACCAGCATGTTTGTTAACACCTGTAGAGTATATGAATTGAAATGGCTGATGATGATGAAACCTCTACACCTTATAAAAACTGCAACACACGGTCATGGAGATGCCATTTAATGCAGCAATATGGAAAGTGGTCTGCTTACCCAATGTATTTTGCCAACAGCAGTCCTATGGTCAGAAACATCTGAATGACAGATAGGCGACAATTTAGATATACAGTATATACGCATACAGTGCTCTCCATAAGCATTGGGACAATAATGACAAAATTGCTTTGTTTGCTGTGTAGTCAAGACATCTACAAATATGATTAAATTTACGGTGGCCGAGAGAGCTCAACACGCTGCAAATAGAAAAAAAAACACGTGCAAATTGAGAAAACAACTTCATCAATTTGACAACACACGCGCTGCAAATGCTCCAAACACAACCAAATAAAGAAATGCACTGCAAATGCTCACAATGCAACCAAACAAATCAACGCGCTGCAAATAAAATTATTTATTTGGTTGTTGTTGTGAGCAATTGCTGTGCATTTCTTTATTTGGTTGTGTTGTAAGCATTTGCTGCACGTGTGTTGTCAAACTGATGAAGATGTTTTCTTGATTTGCTGGTGCTTTTTCTATTTGCATGTGTTTTCTGAAGTTGCAGTGCGTTGAGCTCTCTCGGCCACCGTATATATATTTGAGACAAAACTACGGAAAGTCACATTTTATTATTAGCTGTTTCAACACACATGTTTTACCAAATAAAAAGGACAGCACTTTTAGAGTTCATCCCACTGTTTGACATGAGCATAAGTATTGGAACAGTTGAACTTAACGCAGATGTAAAAGATTAAAAGCTATTATTATTTGCAGATCCCTTGCGCTCAATCACAACAGTGAAGCTGTGACACATAGACATCACCAGACTCTTGGTCTCATCCTTTGAAATACTTTTCCCAGCCTTTAATGTAGCCAATTCCGACTGTTGCTTGTTTTGGGGTGTTTCTGCCTTTATTCTCCTCTTCAGCTGGTGAAATTCTTGTTTAATTGGATTTAAATCTAGATACTGATTTTGGCAATCTAAGACCTTCCATTTCTTTGCCCTGGTAAACGCCTTGACTGAACTGGCAGGGTGTATTTGGGTCATTGTCCTGATGCAATTTGAAGCGCGTTTCTGATGAGTCTGGTGGCATTTGTTTGAAGAATGGTAGCCAAGATGGTTTTGTACCCTTCCAAATTCATTCTGCTACTGTCATCATACATTGTCATCATTAAAATTGAGAGGGTTTGTTCCAGAGACAGCCATGCATACCTATGCCATGACACCACCTCCACCATGCTTTACAGATGAGGCTGTTATGATTAGGATCATTTGCAGTTCCTATTTTATTCTCCACACTTTTGCTTTCCATTCATTTATATAAAGGTTCATCTTTGTCTCATCTGTCCATACAACTCAGTTCCAAAACTCTACTGGCTCACCTTTGTGCTTTTTGGAAAACTCTTTTGCAAAATAAAAATCTCGCCTTTCTGTTTTTGGTGCTGGTCAGAGGTTTGCATCTAGTTATAGCCTCTGTAATTCTGTGTCAAAGACTTCTACGGTAAAGTAGATTGTCAGAGCATCACTCCAGCTCTCTGGAGGTTGTTGGTGATTTATAGACACATATTTTAGGGTTAATTTTCACAGGTTTTATGATCTGTCTCTCATCAAATGCTTTTTTTCTCAGCCGATCAGATTGTTGGTTGTTTGTTTTTGCTATAGCTCTAAATTACTTCCTCTCTTCTTTTAGCATCCAAATTGCTTGCTTTTCTCTAAAAAAAGTCAGCTCCCTCGTCTTCATCCTAGCTTGTGTGTGTCATCATCAAATGCAAGGCTTAGAATGCAGAAGCAATGGATATAACTGATACGACACATTCCCTGCTTTTAATATCTGAACAATTAATGAAACAGGACACAGCTGATCACTTAGAAAGAACTGTGAGCCAACTGTTCCATTACTTATGTTCACATCAGATAGGGGGATGAAACTCTAGAAGTGCTGATCTTCTTAGATGGTAAAACATCTATGTGTTGAATCACCCAATTATAAAATGTGACATTCTGTAGTTTAGTCTCATATTCATCTTTTAATCATATTTACAGATTTCTTGATCTGTAAACTGAGTGACATGGAGGATTTTTCTAAAGAACAGTGCTGAGTTTAAAGCTGCAGTCCGTAACTTGTTTTGGTTAATAATGATCTGAAATCAATATTTGAGCAAGTTCGTAACCAGCCAGTGTTCAAAACTCTTGCCTTACTTTAGCCCGATTCACAATGGTTAGCTTATAATAATTTTTTTCTAATTTGAGTGGTACGGGTAGGTTTTCACGGAAAATTCGAGCATGGCACTGCATCATTTCATCACGTCTGTAAACATAAAGAAGTTGTCCCGGCTAGTAAACTATCACATGTGAGGATCCTGCAGGTTGCAGATCTTTTATAGCCTTTTCTCACAGCAGCTAGAATAATTACATTTATCATTTTGACGGCGGACTGTAATCCAGAAATGATTGTGTGTTTATGAAACACATGTGAATTAAATTAAATTATATTTCGGTTTTAAATGTGCTTCTGATTAGAGATAGCCCGGTATTGCACAATATTTGTATTTTAAAGAAAACAAGTTCGAAGTTAGCATAGTTTACTTTTTGGGTTAAAATTATTTCTTAAATGAAATTTGAATGGCATGATTAGCTTAGACTGTACAGAAATTGAAATCTACACATATATACACACTATACCCATAGTCACGCAATGCTGATGTTGTTAACATTAATAATTTGAAAATAAAGTATAACATTAATAATAATTTGCACGGTTTGATGTGAAATGAGCTAACCGATCATTAGATTTAATCACCATTGGTAGCGCAATTTGTAATGCTTTATTCCTCAGTTGGTCAGAACAAATGTGGCAGACTTGTTACTTGTTTAGATGGCAATATACGTTGAATAGTCTTATTTGTGGTCATATAAGACTCACTCTCACTCTCAATCTCTCTCATACTGGTAACTGGAAGTTCAACATGGCACCTCAATGCAAAGAACTCTCTGAGTGTCATGAGGCCAGGCCCGGCGTATCCTCCCTTTCACCACCAGAGGTCTTGCCATCTCCCTTCCTCCTGGAAACTCATTTTTAACTCCACACACCTGCCACTCACACACCCGGTCCCCTGTTCCACATCATCAGCGGAATGCTGACATTGTAAAGTATAACCACTCTAACCGATCCCCATTGCGCAATTTGTAATGCTTTATTCTCAAGAACAAAAGTGGCAGACTTGTTACAGATGGGTTGATAGTGGGTCATATAAGTACTCCACTCTCACTCTCTCATACTGGTAACTGGAAGTTCAACATGGCACCTCAATGCAAAGAACTCTCTGAGTGTCATGAGTCCAGGCCCGGCGTTCCTCCCTTTCACCACCAGAGGTCGCCATCTCCCTTCCTCCTGGACTCATTTCCCTTAACTCCACACACCTGCCACTCATCACACTCCCAGCTGTTCCACATCATCACTTGTACCACTCACTCCCGCCACTCTGTCTGGTTTCATTGTATATGTATGTATACATGCATGATTGTAGTTTATGTTGAGTCTGCTCTCTAGGACACCAGCACCGTGTTGCCATCTGTGGTGTCCCGTTTTGTATACTGTTTTGTTTTTTTCCTGTTGGCCTTTTTGTTTATTAAAAAGTGTTTTTCCTGCAACCCAGACCTCTGTTTTACGGTGATTTCTCTCACAGCCCGTGACAAAATGAAACCAGCCAACAAGGGTCCAGCAGGGAAGTTCCTCGATATCCGACAGGTAGACCGGAGCCTCGAGGATTACGTCGAGGACTTCATGGGAATGGCTCGCCAGTCGGCTACAGAGAAGACCTGCCTCATGGTCATCTTCTGGGGAGGCCTGGCCGACCCTTTTAAGTCCATGATGCCATACTGGGCTCCAGAGGAATCACTGGAGGAGTATGTCAACCTGGATCTGCATCTGAGCGGTTCAGCCTTCAGAGTGGAGTCCGCTCCAGAGCCCGCTCCGTTCGGTGAGCCAACAGAGTCCGCTCCAGAGCCCACTCCGTTCGGTGAGCCCACAGAGTCTGCTCCAGAGCCCGCTCCGTTCGGTGAGCCCACAGAGTCCGCTCCAGAGCCCGCTCCGTTCCATGAGCCCACCGAGTCCGCTCCAGAGCCCGCTCCGTTCCATGAGCCCACCGAGTCCGCTCCAGAGCCCGCTCTGTTCCGTGAGCCCACAGAGTCCGCTCCAGAGCCCGCTCCGTTCCGTGAGCCCACAAAGTCCGCTCCAGAGCCCACTCCGTTCCGGGAGCCCACGGAGTCCACTCCGTTCCGGGAGGCCACTGAGTCCGCTCCTACCCTGTCTACCCCGCCCTGGAATTCAGGAATTAAATTTCAACTAGTAAATCTATAATTCTTTATATCTGTAATTGTATTTTATCTAGTTAAAGTTCACCATAAGGTGTCATTCAAAATCAATTGTTGATATATAAAAAAACATTTTTACAAGTTGAAATTCCAATTTCACATATCAGAAATACAATTCTTACTGGTAAAATGCCTATTCTTGATGTCAACAATTAAATTGTTGATTGTTATCAAGAACTAAATTGTTGATATCAAGAATTCAATTATTGATATCAAGAATTATATTGTTGATATCAGCAATTTAATTCTTTATATCAACAATTGATTTTGAATGGCAGTCTATGGTGGCATTTAACTAGGGAAAATACATTTACAGATATCAAGAATTATAGATTTACTAGTTGAAATGTAATTCCTGATATCAAGAATGAGCATTTTTTAAATAGATAAATTTGAATGATTGATATCAAGAATTCATATCCTGAGAATGAATAAAAGTCAAAACGGCTTGCCATACTGTCAGCTTCGATGGGGGCAGATGCACATTTTCAGGTTTCTCCAGAAATATTTGATTGGGTTCAAGGCAGGCCACATTCACGCATAGGCTAGGGTCATTTTAAGCAGTTTAACATTAGGTAGCAAGATAACAAAACTTAAAAAATGAAGGGGTATGAATGCACTCGCAAGGCACTGTATATATAGTAAAAATAAAAAGTATTCAATAATTATTTTTGTTTTTATTTATTTATTTATTAATTGTTAATGTTAATGCAAAACCCTTGCAATTAAGTGAGTCTAGTAATTTTGCTGCCTACTGCATGTACAGTGCTCCAAATTACTCATATGAGATTCCGTTATAGGTAGGATGCTACATTAGAGGAAAACAGCTACATGTAGGCAGTAGGTAGCTCACTATGTGTTGGAACAGAGCCAGTGTGTTTCAAACCCTGTGCAGACTCTGCACACTCCACGGATGACAGCAGAAGAGCCTTGCATGCTGCTCGATGCATGGTGAGTTTGTCATTGAGATTCTTCATCACATGTTCATAGTCTCAAAACAGGCAGAGTCTAACAAAAAAAAGTTGGGCATACTTAAAAGGGGTAGATTATGCCTCTTCATTCTGCCAGCCCAGCTGTGGGAATTAAACATCTCATACTCAAAGGCTCAGGTGGTTTTGTCATTTTAGAATTCATCCTCTTTTGTTGTATTGGTTTCCCTTACCTGAAAGGGGTCATGACATGACCCAGCTAGCAGGAAACGGTCCCACAACTTTAATTTACATTGTTTCAAAGGTATTTAAAGGTTAGGACACAACATTCTTAAAATAATGTTTATAGGATGTTCTAAAAGTGTTATTATGGTTGATTTACATTCTTATAATGTTAAGAGAAAACATTCGTATTAACAACACTCTCGGAACGTTTTTTTGATGTTATTTGTACACGATTGAGGTTCTTGTAATGGTAAGAGAAAACGTTCTTATAACAACACTCTCGAAACGTTATTTTGATGTTATTTGTACACAATTGAGGTTCTTGTAATGTTAAAAGAAAACTTTCTTATAACAACACTCTCTGAATGTTATTGTGATGTTATTTGTACATGAATTAGGTTCTTGTAATGTTAAGAGAAAATATTCTTAGAACAACATTCCAACATCCTTGTGATGTAATTTGTACTTGATTGTTCTCACCATGTTAAAGTAAAACTTTGTTACAGAATATTTAAGAAACAGCCTCATAATGTTGTTATAAAACATTTTTAGAAATATAATGTTATCATAACGTTATTGTCAGGGTTCTGTCACTTCGGTCTAGAGATCCCTGACACTCCCGTCATGTCTCTGTTTTCTTGTGAGCATGCGGCTTCGAGTGTACTCAAATCTGCATGCCTTGTTTCCTTGTTTCATGTTGGAGTATGGTGTTCGGATCCCGGCACTCATGTCTTGTTTAGGCTCAGTTTTGGCTCCATGTCAGGGGTTCGGACACTCATGCTCCATGTTCTGTCTTGTTGTGTGAGCGTGCGGTCTCGAGTTCACTCCAGCCGTGCGCTTCTCTGTCCACGTGAGTTATGTTGGGTTTTGTGTAGCACGCGGTTCATGTTCAGCCACGTGCTTTTCTAATTTTCTTGTGTTGTTGCATGCAGTTCATGTTTTTATCGGCTGCGTGCTTTCATGTTATGTTTTGTCTTGTGCTGTGTAAGATGCAGCTTGTGTTCTTCATTGGCTGCATGCTTTCATGTTGTCATGTCTTGTGTGAACACGCAGCTTATGAGTATTCTCATTAGCTGCGTGTTCTACGGATGGTAAAATTCACCAAATCGCACCGGGGTATCAGCATAAAAGTTAGCGATGCGATACATCAATTTAAAAGTGTGCATCAGATACAAGTTGGCATTTATATCGCGATGCATAATTTGTAACATATTAGCATTGAGGTTCTGTAGTACAGTGATTTCCTTTCCGAATATAGTATTCGGATTCGGGCACAACCCTGTGCCATACTGAATTGCATAGCATAATTTTTTTTCCATTGCATCATATAGCATTGTGCTTAATTTAATTGAAATCAGATCGTACTGCATCATAACAGGGGTGATTCGTATCTCATTGCATCGGTAGCTGCTTCATATGTATCTTGAATCTATCGTATTACTGGTTATGCATATTGCATCGGGCTCAGCTTTGAGATGCTCATCCACGTGTTCATCTTGTTTTGCACATGGCCCGTGATTTGTTTTGCTGGCCATGTGCTTGTTTTTGTTTTGTGTGAGCACTTATGTCTTGTTTCCATGTGCTCTCATGTCTATTGTCTTGACCAGGCCCATGTTGTCACCTCATTATTGGTTAAGTTGCTCCACCTGTTGTCCCTCATTACCCTCATCATTTACTCCCCATTTATTCTCCTTGTGTTTGTAGTCCTATGCCAGTTCGTCGTCATATGTTCTCTGGTTGTGTCCTTATCCTGCCCTGCCTTTTCCTGCCCAGCCTGCCAGCTGAGTTTTTTTTCCCCCACAGGGTAGTTTTCGTTGTTTGTTTTGGTTTTATTAATAAAATACCATCTTCTGCACTACTGAGTCCTTGCCTCATCCCGCACTCCTGACAGTTATTCAAATTTTAGATTGGCATGTTCTTGTAACATTCACATAACAGAGAAAAATCTTTCCTCAAACATAAAAAAACCTGGACGTTTCGAATGTTTACATGGCATTAAAAATAACGCTGTCATAAGAGGTATAACAGATCAAAGAGAATGTTTGTCCTATGTTTGTATAATCAGTAAAAAAATGTTCTCATAACATAAAATATGGGTGTTCAAACATAGAGGGAACATTTAAATATAAGGTTCTCATAATGTTATGACAATGGTAGATTAGAATGTTCCCCAAACATAAAAAACTGGACAGTTTGAACGTGTACAAAACATGCCATAATGACGTTTTCATAATTTTTTCAAAGTGGTAGGGTTGAATGTTCCTGTAACGTTTGCAGAAACCCTACAAAAAACGTTCTTAATACATAAAAACTGGACATTTTCAATGAGTACAAAACATTTTAAAATAACGTTTCATAACGTTTTCAAAATGATAGGATGGAATGTTCCTTTAATGTTCGTAGAAACCCCACAAAAACGTTCTAATACATAAAAAAACTGGAAGTTTTCAACGTTTACAAAACATTCTGAAATAACATTTCATAACTTTATGGGAATGTTAGCAAAACGTTCTGACAACTCGTTTTTTGTTAACTAGGTAAGAGCTCACTCTACAATAAAAGTATACCACAACTTTCAGTTGTAGTTGTAGATTTTGACGGCATTGAGTATGACAGCATCTGAATGCACATCACATCCATTTATGTGGGAATGCCTTAAACCTTTCTATTTTAGATGCTGTAATGTTTTACGTTTCCTGCTCAAAGTGACAGACCCAACTATTTTTTATTTTTTTATTTTATCTTTAGTTGAACTAAAGAGATAAAGATCAGTTAACATGAATTGACTTACAAATTATCTTGTTAACTTACAAATGTTTTGAAGTGCTACTTATACAATGATTTCAGGAAAATGGCTGGAGAGATTAAGTACTATTAATGCTTTGAAAAACAAGCCAAGATCGGACTGCATTGAGCAGTTATACATTAATGGATTTATCTGTCTGATGTCAGAAAGTCGTGGAAATACAAGCCATATTTGCAGCTAAATATCCTTTTTTAGATAAATAAAATAACACTCTCCCCTGTATAAGTTTACATAGTAGGCAATGTGAAACTGAAACCAATTGGTGTTTACTCTGGACCTGGTTGAAATTCTGGTCATGAAGATGCACCTAGGCTGCTTTTTGCATTTTTGACAAAAGGGAGGTTTGTGAAAAATGCAAAGCCTCTGAAAATTGTTTTTATTTGAAGTTGTTCTGAAAGTGGATTGTTTCCCATTTTAGCCTTTAGCTTTCATTTTTAGAGGGGGAGTGTTATTGTAGGTGACACACAAGCCTGACGTCACATAATCCTAGCAGGTGCTACAGGCAGCCTGCGCATTCTGTGACTGGCCACAGAGGAGTTCCTGTCAGCCCTGCTTACCAGTCTTTGCCCTGCTTTTGTTTATTTGCAAGGCAGATGAAAGGTCTGTTGCAAAACACGGATACTATAGTACTATAGCTGGAAATTGTTCATTCCTCAGGATAACCAGCCATGAGGTGTAATCGCAGATGTTTAAAGGAGTTGTTTAACACAGGTGCACTGGCGTCCCTGGCGGTTCTGATGGAGGTTCAGCACTGATATTATTTCTTTATCCACATCTCATTCAATAGTGCAGCAATACTACAAATGAGTAACTATTTTCCAATGTTATATTAAGAGCCATTAGTTTAATCACAGACGATATAAATGTTCTTTCATATTATTAATGGCATGAATAATCTATAGGAGTGTAGCTAATGTAGCATTATTTTCCTGCTTCAAGTTTGTAAATGGAAATTCGTGGCTGTGGGAGAGCTTAAATGAAGCTTTACAGAGACTTCTGAAATTTCCTCTTCTGTCTTTTATTTCTTCAGTTGTCACTCTTATGTCACTGCATTCACAAAAAGACTCAGACAAAGGCCAGGGGGCTTTTTAATGCTTCTGCAGACCAGTCTATAATACTGTAGAAAGCTATCCGTTAGCATTTAATTTCAGATCCCCAGAATATTTTTTTTTTTTTTTTTTTTTTTTTCCTTTCCTTTTCCTTTTTTCTTTTATTTGCTTTTTCTTTTTCTTCCAATTACCTTGGCTGTAAATGCCATGTGACCAATTACTAGAGCTGTGCAATTACTCAAAATAATTATAAAAAATAAATTGTGCAATGTTTAGTGTGATTATAAAATTCCAAAGACTGTGATTTAATAAAATGTATGCCCTGTGTGTTTCAGAGTGAAGCATGGTACTGTGTTCTTACAAGTGACCAGCTCATTATCCACCTGTGTTTGCTGCTTTGGGTCGATTTTGGGTGCAGAGGAAATGGAACGTATTCCCATACTTCTGTAATTTTATTTCACAGTTGAATATATCAATATATCAATCTTTAGATGCGTTATTATTATTATTATTATAGTTGTAGTAGTAGTAGTTCCCAGGTTGTGAGGCTCTCTCTATAAACCTCCCTGATCAGCTGTTCTTGAGCCTGATAGCACTCCCCTCACTTTGAGTGGATGCTATGCTTAGATTACAGTTCCCTAGAGCTCCGCTTAGGGAGTACTATTAGTATATAGGCTCTTTCTTTGAGCCTCACTAACTGACTTTAGCGTTAAGTGTAGTCAGGTCTCCTCTCGCTGAGAGAGTTGTTATGCTGAGACCTCCACTCTTAGGAGCTCCTCATCTAGGGCTGAGTGTTACTAGGCTTCCTCTAGTTTTAGAGAAGATTGAGTGTTGTTAGGCTTCCTCTCGTTTTAGGGAGATATTCTGCTGAAGTCTCCGCTCTCCAGAGCTCCGCTTAGGCAGCACTATTAGTATGTAGGCTCTATTGTGAGCCTCGCTAGCTGTCTCTAGCGCTGAGTGTAGTCAGGTCTCCTCTCGTTTTAGAAGAGTGGTTATGCTGAGACCTCCACTCCTAGGAACTCATCGTCTAGGGCTGAGTGTTACTAGGCTTCCTCTAGTCCACTCTTAAGAGCTTCTCAACTAGGGCAAAGTGTTGTTAGGCTTTCTCTCGTTTTAGAGAGTCATTCTGCTGAAGCTTCCTATCTCCAGAGCTCTGCTTATGCAGCACTATTAGTATGTAGGCTCTATTGTGAGCCTCGCTAGCTGTCTCTAGCGCTGAGTGTAGTCAGGTCTCCTCTCGTTTTAGAGAGTCGTTATGCTGAGACCTCCACTCTTAAGAGCCCCTCAATTAGGGTTGAGTGTTGTGGTCTTTCTCTCGTTTAAGAGAGTCATCCTGCTGAAGCCTCCACTCTTCAGAACTCCGTCTTTGGCAGTAATGAGTATGTAGGCTCTTTTTGAGCCTCACTGACTGTCTCTGGCATTGAATGTAGCGAGGTCTCCTCTCGCTTTAGAGAGTCGTTATGCTGAGACCTCCACTCTTAAGAGTTCCCCTATAGGATTGAGTGTTGCTGGGCTTCCTCTCGTTAAGAGAGTCATCCTGCTGAAGCCTCCGCTCTCCAGAGCTCCGCTTAGGCAGCACTATTAGTATGTAGGCTCTATTGTGAGCCTCGCTAGCTGCCTCTAGCGCTGAGTGTAGTCAGGTCTCCTCCTGTTTTAGAGTCGTTATGCTGAGACCTCCACTCTTAAGAGTTCCTCAACTAGGTTTATGTGTTGTTAGGCCTCCTCTCATTTTAGAAAGTCATTCTGCTGAGGCCTCCTCTCTTTAGAACTCCGTCTTTTGGCAGTAATATGAGTATGTAGGCTCTTTTGAGCCTCACTAACTGCCTCAGGCGTTGAGTGTAGCTAGGTCTCCTCTCGCTTTAGAGAGTCGTTATGCTGAGACCTCCACTTTTAAAAGTTCCCCTTCCAGGATCGAGTGTTGATAGGCTTCCTCTCGTTTAAGAGAGTAATTTTGCTGAAGCCTCCGCACTCCAGAACTCCATTTAGGCAGCACTATTAGTATGTAGGCTCTATTGTGAGCCTCGCTAGCTGTCTCTAGCGGTGAGTGTAGTCAGGTCTCCTCTCGTTTTAGAAAGTCATTATGCTGAGACCTCCACTCTTAAGAGCTTCTCAGGATCGAGTGTTGCTAGGCTTCCTCTTGTCTAAGAGAGTAATTCTGCTGAAGCCTCCGCTCTCCAGCACTTTGCTTAGGCAGCACAATTAGCATGTAGGCTCTATTTTGAGCCTTGCTAGCTGTCTCTTGTGCGGAGAGTCAGTCTCCCTTCGTTTAGAGAGTTCTGCTCCACTCTTAAGAGCTTCACAACTTGGGTTGAGTGTTGTTAGGCTTCTCTCGTTTAGAGAGTAATCTCTCCTCCTCTCTTCAGAACTCTGTCTTTGGCAGCAATATGAGTATGTAGGCTCAGAGCCTCACTAACTGCCTCTATTGATGTGTAGGCTCTGCTGCGTTAGTGAGTCATTATGCTGAGACCTCCACTCTTAACTGTCTCGAGTTTTGCTAGGCTTCCTCTCATTTAACAGAATTGAGTGCTAGCTCGCTTAGGCAGCACTCTCTATTGTGAGCTCTAGTTGTCGTTTAGAGGTCTCCTCTCGTTTAGTCGTTATTATCTTAAGAGTTCTACCAGATCGAGTGTTGCTTCTTTGTTAAGGAAGTCCACTCTTAGAGTCCGTTTAGGCAGTATTAATGTGTAGGCTCTTTCTTCTGAGTCCCATAACTTTCCAGGTGGGTAGAGGTCTCCTCTCGTTAGAGAGTCTATGATCCACTCTTAGTTCCATATTTTGGCGAGCTTTTGAGCTTGCCTTTAGGAGGCTTTTGGCTCAGGCTCTGGCCACAGCAATTTGCTGGGGCAAGGATAATGTTACTCTGAGTCTTTGTCCTAGGGAATCCAGTATTTGGGCACTCATCCCTCAGCATGGCAACGTGGGTATATCGTTCCCATAGCGCCCTCTAGAGGACGAAGCGTGGAGTTCCCTTTCGAAAGGGAACGTCTCAGGTTACACATGTAACCATGGTTCCCTGAGAATAGCGAACGAGACGCTGCATCTCTTGGCCATGCTTCGGTCATTCCTGCGTCTCCTTCAGACAAAGAAGTGGATGACATATTACACAGGTGCACTTTTATACCCCCAGACGCTTACGTCATAGGCTGCCGCCTGCCAATGTCAAGTTCATTGTCATTTTTTAATTTATGCTTCAGACACCGGTCACGCTGAAGCCGTTCCCATAGCGCCCTCTAGAGGACGCAGCGTCTTGTTCCCTATTCTCAGGGAACCATGGTTACAAACCTGAGATGTTTTTATCCACACAAATTTTTTTTTTTCTTGTAAAGCATACTCCGATAAATGTTATACTCTTTTTATATAAAACGTTGATATTGATATATAATCACAAAATTTAGGACAAATTGTGCAGTCCTACAAACAAGCACAGCTATTTTTTATTACTTTTTTTAAATCGCATTCACAATTTTCATCAGGAAACGAAAAAAAAACAACAACAACAACAAAGAGTTCGCTTTTTTTGGATGAACTATACCCCTTTGAATCTTTCTTGATGTTGGCCGTAAAATATTGCATGCTGTTGTTTCTGTTCTAAACAAAGCTTTTTTTTGTTCAGTCATTAATCTAGTGTGTGTACTTTTTCTGCTATAGTTTAATTTTGTGATGGATCAGTGGGAGCTTTGAAGGATACAGTATGGAGGTGAACTGAAGGGAGACAAAAAATAAAAATGTGGCTTAAAACATTTTTTTTTTTACACTTCTCCAATCACATGGAAGCTTTGTTCACAGACAACAGCACAGCTAAAAAAAACATTTAACAGATGCTTTTCCTGTTTAAAAGCTTGCAAGAAAAAAAAGGTTCCTCTGTAGTTTTAATTTGACCTTTCAGGTTATCTCAGAATGAAAGATGAAATTTTAAGATGGGCCCACATTAAATAAACACATGTCAAATGGAGGGGCAAATTAAATGGAACGAGAGAATGTGCCGGATGAAAGAAAATGGCAAATCATTACCAACAATGTTTGAGGAAATAATGGTGTTTTCAAAACCCCTTATGAAAAAAAAAATTCCATGCGGCTTACATTAAAAGCTGGCTATTGATGCGCCTTGATTACACCTCAAAGTTCAGGCCCACCGTTCAATCTGTAAAACGTTAATTTGCATTACTCTTGTCAGAGGAGCAGGGCCCAGCACAGAGGGGGAACTTACAATATGTTTTCCAATATGGTGTGATGAGTGAAGTGTCATCTGTAAATTGTTCTACATCAAATCTGCCTTATTGATTTCTGTCTGTTGGTCTGAGAATCTTGTACTGTCTGGCTCCTCGTGCTCTGGAGGAGAATTATTACTTTTTCATCAGCTCATGGATATTTCATCTTTATTCCTCCTGCAAATGCATTGCCAGCTGCTCAGTGAGATGGGTAATGTGCCCTGGTCACGTCGATCATATGAAGCAAATAAAGTCTTGGTGTCAGTGTTAGACATCAAACAGACAAGCTGTGCATGTTGCAGCCTTACTTGGAGCTCGCCTGCCCTAAACAACTTGACACCTGTCACGGAAGTGCTTACATCTGTTTCGCCTCTGAGCACGGAAAATATTTAACACTGTATCCAAAGTTGTTAATGATGAAAAATTATCACTTTAATTAATAATATCTGCCACTCCTCCTTATTCTCTCTTTCTCCCCCACCCTTTTTTCTGCTATGCTGATAGAACATAAACTGCAAGGAAATTACAACACTGTTCTATATAATGTTCTTATTTTCACAAAAATCAGTCAGTTTCTCTCTCTCTCTCTCTCTCTCTCTCTCTCTCTCTCTCTCTCTCTCTCTCTCTCTCTCTCTCTCTCTCACACACTCACACACACACACACACACACACACACACACACACACACACACACACATATATAATTACACTTTAGTAGAAGAATATATGTGAAATATGTTGTGAGGCTGTAATGCAAGAAAGGCTTTTCCATACTGTTTATCATATGCATCACTTGTGGAGTGAGAGAACCACCTGGTGTGCCAGCAGCTTGACTGAAAAATGTTTCTCGGAGAGGAAACTTCTCCCCAGGAAGGACCAGATGAGCACCAGATTACACGAAGAAATAAGAAAAATGGATTCCATTCAAGCACTAAGGGGCTTAATCAATCACAATCAATCTGAATCTGAACTATAGCTGGATTGTTGGCATCTATACCATTAATATAGACTACAGTGAGACTCTATTTTTTTTGCAGAATTTTGACAAGAAACTCAAGTTTTACATATTTCTGATTTCAGAGAATATTGTAGTTTAAATTTTTCCATGTTTTAGCAAAATCTTCATGTGCCCACATGACCCATTATATTCTTGAATATAACGAGTGTAATTTGCCATTTAACAGGCGCTTTTAATTCAAGGTGAATTTCTGCTTAATTGCAGGAACCCCCCCGAGCCATTTGAAGTTGGATGCCTTGATCAAGGGAACAGTGACAAAAAGCGCAGTCTAAAAGTCTAATTTCCTCTGTAGTTCCTCGGTCACCCCTACTCTGGTTTGAACTTATAGCCTTTGCATTAGCCCAGATCTTTAACCACTGGAGTACTTCTGCCATAAAACATTGTTCCTCATATGTTATAATCCCTTTTTATCATATAACTGTCACTGACTGTGGTTTTATTTTATGGGACATATATAATCCCTCTATCATCTCTGATGGAAAAAATAACAAGTGAGATAAGTGATGATGATGAGGAGGAGAATCAGCTATCCTCCTAAATATGTGCCAAACGAGTTATATGTTGGAGAAATAAGAAAATTATGCATCTCCTGACTGAGCCAGAACCACAGATGGAGATATTGACAAGTAAGAAATAAAGTTTAGTGTGAGAATAAATCATAACACGAAGCAGTGACACATAACAAACTAGATAAAAAATACAATTTAAAATGTCACTTTTATAATGCAAGTAAATCAAAATATATACATGTAATATATATACATTTATAAATATGCATTGTGTGGAGCCACATTCACGTTTTGATAGTTGTATTTACTGCATTCAGGCCAGTGAAGACATATCCCCATAAAACCATGAAGAAAAAATGCTAATTTACACTGAGTTTAGGTTTTTTCATACAGTGAATATGACAGGCTCTGGAAAGCAAACAAATGGGTTCCTTTTTGATACCATAAAGACATTGCATCTATCGTAACACACCGTATCTTTCGTAATCATATAGATTAATCTCAAAACATAAAAAATATGTTTTTTTTCTTATTTGAAGATTGGCATGGACACACAGTGTACAGCAGAGTTGCTTACAGTATTTGCTATGTAAGTTTCAGGAGTCCTTTAGGATTTCATCGATGCTCTGTGAAATGCTAATTTAAATAGTGAACTCAAAATGATCAGTAAAAGCACTGTTTATCTTTCTTTCCTCTTTTTTATTTTCTCACATTGAAAGCCTGATCTGCTGTGACCACGGGATTGTATAGGGGAATGTTATTCCCTCAGTTTGCTTAATTAATTTGTGTTGAGGGTCTTTCTGTGTTATTGTCCTTGGATAAGATCATTTTTCAATTGTTAGATGGCAACATAGATCTCTAAAGCATTTAATATTGTACATAAATTGATAAATGACTCTTCTAGTCTCTTGGAAGACCTTAATCCACAGAAACAATAATAAAGACAAAAGCTGTTTGTGCGCTGGGAAAAGGTAGCATTGAGCAAATGAGTAAAGGTTTCAAAACAAAAGAGAGGGAGATAAACAGCAAGGGCAGAGCTATTTTTTTCTCTTTGACTCCGTTCATATGCAATATTGGAAAAGAAAAGCTCTGAATCTAATTTAGGTATATTTAGACATTACTGGACAGGCAAAGTTGATGTGTGTTGCTTGAAAAAAAAATTCTTGCAAATGTTGGCAAAATGCAGTGCTGCTGTTGTACATCCTGACATAGGTTTCTGCTTGGGGCAGCCTTCACATATATAAAACGTTTGCAAGCATATGATTCTTGGCAGGGAGTTACTATAGCAACTCTCTAGCCAGATGTTCCAAAGATAACTGTAAAAGCAACTGGCTGTGTGGATGTGTATAGCCACTAATTTAATACAAGCTAGTTTGAGGACATACATGAGACAATTTGTAATTGATGATTTTTTTCTTTTTTAGTCAATAATGTTTATATTTTATGACTAATGTCCAGAAATTGATAGTTAATCTGATCACTAAAAGAGACACATGTGTATTGTAAAATATTGCACTTTAAAATAAATGTATATGGTAGTGTATTTAAAAAAAAAAATATTTCTTCCTGTGAATGCAAAGCTGAATTTTCAGCAGCTATTGCTCCAGTTTTCAGTGTCACATGATCCTTCAGAAATCACTATAATATGCTGATTTGGTGACCACATGTCTTGCCACAGTTTAAAACAGTTGTACTATTTAATATGCAATATATTATTCTTAAATGTATAGAAATGTGTGATTTCTGTTGATGTGATTCCTTGATGAATAGAAAAAAAAAAAAAATCTGTTGGCCGATACTTGGTAATATAATATGATAGATACATGTATTTGTATATATTATTTAGATGATGTTGTTGCTCTTGTATGTTTTTTAATATTATTTATTTTATATTTAAATATATTTTATTTGTATTTCTTATATTTTAATCTTTTTTTAATAACCACTTGGCTAATAGCTTCATGTAATGTAATGCAAATAACACAATACAATGCATTATAAATGTATGTGGGGATTATTTTAGTATATTTAATAAAAAAATTTAAACACTTACCTTTAGATGTGCTTGCGGTGAATTACAATTTGATGTTCTGTAAATACAATCACTAAACAATTAGGGTTAATGGTTAACTTCTTGTATTTAATTCTTATTTTATTTTTTGCCATATTTTCATATTGGAAATTAAAAAAGTTTTGGGTTTACAATACAAGTTATGTTAATTAAGTGTCCATCACCCACTTGCTTAAAACTACCGCAGATGGCTCTAAATTATGAGTTGAAATTGGCAATAGCATAAAAGCATTCCTCATCCCTGTTGCCAAAGTTATGAATAGAACCTCCTTTTTACTACTTTCAAAGATGCCCATAACTGTGAACTCATGGATTTACTTGCCAAACTAAGCAGATCTGAACTCATCCACCACTAAGTCTACTAAGCTGATCCACTAGGCAGATATGAAATAAAGATACACACAGGGCTGAAGGCTTTATCCTGTACTACACCTTAATTCCTTCCGACTCCATGTCATCTTTGTCATCAGAGGTGCAGAGTGCGCCCAGGACAGCTTGCGATCTGGACTCAGTGTCCTGAACGAGGGAAGAAATATCCAGGGACAGTTTGAGTGCGGTAGCATTTCTGAGTGCCTATCAGAAGGACCTCAAAGAAAATAAATAAATAAACTAAACCACTCCTAGTGGAGCATTTTACTTTTCACAGCAGAGGCTTGAGCTCGAACTATTGATTGTGCTGCAGTTAGTGCCAGTTAATGTCATTCTGACAACAATATTAGGTGTTTTTTTGAGCCATTGTGAGGTCTGTTTTATTTTCTTAGAGAGTATTACTACCCGTGTGCTAAGATTTAATTCATGTAGGATGTATTGCTTTAAATATGATTGCTGTCATCATATAACCATAAAATCTATAGACCCTTTTTTTGTTAGTAAACATTGTGACTTTTTCTGTGGGCGGAGCTTAGCTGGAGGCCGAAAGAGTCCCCTCGCCGCTTCACTAACACTAGCTATGAGGTCTGTTAGCTTGTTTTTTTAACAATAACTGGAGAAATTCAGATTTTTCCTGCATATGTACGGTCACTCACTGTCCGGGACCGCGACTGTTATTTGAAAAGGTTAACTTTAACGGACAAAATCAGATTGGCCGACCCGCACACACTTTTACTCTAAGAATAGATGATATGACAGGATTACCTCCGGTTGAGTGACTCACATCTAACGTGTATAGTAAAGACAAACTCACTGTGTCTATCTACCCATGAAGATGTATATATATTTCAATGCCATCAGGCAACTATTTTTACAGCTACAATATTATTCCAGCCACAAATAATCACAACAATGTTTATACAATTACAAATGATTAAGCATATAAATTGTCAGTGTGTTGTTTTACACACATGCACACAGACATTATTTCATACACGACATATTTATGGGGTGCAAAAAATCTTCAGACGCGCCAATAACACCAAAAGACTATACTTTATTGAACCTTTTCTGATAAGAAGTGTGCGCTGCAAACGCGAGCATTTTTTATGATGGTTTCTGTCTCTTTTTATCTTGTTTAACCACTGCTGTCATCGTTTTTTTGTCTGACAGTGGCAGCAGGTATGCGTTAAAATTTCAAATTGTAGCCTCTACAACATCGATTCGGGCATCCAACATCACAACAAGATGATATTTTAAGCTCTTTGTGTAGACGAATCTGCAAATTTTGAATGGGCCACCTCCAGTTTTTGCTTTGTTTTGCCTCCAGCTAGCACTGTGACGTAGTTGTGATGTCGGCCCTAAAAGGGTCTATTGTTCAATTCTCTCAGGATATGAAATGAAAAAAAAGTGGCATTTTTAGCTAGCATTTCCCAACTAAAACACATATCACATAATATCAAAACAATATATTTATAATAATATGTACAGTATTTATTATAAAACAGACCATATAGCAATACAGAGAAGCTCTATGATTTTAATACCTAATTGCCATGAACTAACAGCTGCTTATCAACAGAAGCAAATCTGTAGTAGGATGTCAAAAACTTGACAGTGCTTGAAAGAGCATCTGTTTTGTTGCAGTTTTTCAGTTAGATATTAAAAATAAATAAATAACTATAAGAACAAGCAATGAATCTATTATTTATGAACAATTATACATTAATTCAACTATATTGTTTTAATTTAACTTAATTATAAGGCACCTCAAAGCTGAACTTTCATGTTTGATATAAACGTGTAAATTATTATTGTAATGAATATTGTTTTAATAATATTCAATGGAACGTGGTCTTTTCAAATGTGTTGCAATGTGTTTGGGTCTATTAGCTATTTGAGAAATTAAATGAGGTTCAGGCCAGCTGATTTGGGTCTTGTTTATATATTTTTTTTATGCCTATACAGCTATTTATTATGACATGGCTTTATTGGCATGAAAATGCAATGATTATCCCAAAATTAGAGGGAAAATATGATGTAAACAATCACTGTGATGTCAGTCATGGGCATTCCATAAGCTTGTTGTGGATAAATCCTGCGGATGAGTGAAGTGTGATACTGATATGTCCCATTCGAGGTCCAGTATAAAACAAAATGACTTTTCTCCGAATTGGAATTATGGACTGCCAGGCCTCTCAGCCAACAATGACGGCATCTATAAAGATGCTGGCTTGGATCGTTTTGTCTTTGGTTTATGTGGCACAGCAGTTTATGGTTCTCTTGAAATAAAAAAATGAGAGTTTTGTGGCATTTAGTCCATGTTTGTGTAATCCTAAACATCTCCCACAACATACAGTCCCAACAGCATTAAATAATCTACCTTGGACCAATTATAAAGCGACTATAATGGAAGAGCTTGCTGAAATGCCTGGGTGAGAGAGTCTGGAAGGGTACCCTAGAGCATGTCAGCCAGAGGACACTCAGGTATGTGAATTTGATTCCTTGTCCTTGTCTTGTCCACACCCACTGGAGTTATTGTCAAGCAGTGGCCTTGTAGAGTGCCTATAGGCTCACCAGCAGGCTATCATGGGCTAAGTGTAATGGGATGTCATTGAAGTCCCAATGTCAATGGTACGGTCCCACTGCGACATTGGCTTTTAGTAAATGACAGCTTCACCTTTGACGGCACTCCATGCATTTGTTAGTTTAACTAATAGAGAACCTATAAGTGTAGCAACGATCCTTAACCAACTCAGTGAACACCCTGCCGGGATCAAATATCTCTTGCTGTATGCTTTATTTCAAAAGGGATATTGGGTTTTGTGCAGCTGTTTAAATGGCAAACTTGCCTTCAAAGCAATGTAGGGGAAGTTGAGATGATGTATGAAAAGTATGTTGAGGTTGCACTTGTATTGCTTGCTTGATGTAAAACAGATTGAATACAATGAAAGCATGAACTTGTGTGAGGAATAGACTAAAATTTTCAATGACCAAAGTAGCTTTTCACAAAAAGCATTCCCCACTGCCGTAACTTTAGATCTTACAGTGTTTTTCGTGGGGATTTTTCATGTGGCATTAGAATCAGAAGCATTTGTTGTCTAAAATATGTAAAAGTGCTATTTTTTTTTTGAACAGAACACAAATGAGATATGAGAACTCCCAAGATTATCGGAGATTAATTAATTACATTTTGGTCAGTTTCTCACACAAACGTATTGCATGGCTTCAGAAGACTTATAGCACACAGACGTAAACTACAAAAATAAATATATATTTTTGTGGTGCCATTTGGAGCTGGTAGGATACATCACCGCCCACTTTCATTGTATGGAAAATAGCATCTTGACCTAACAGCCTAAAATCTGCCTAACATTTTGTATTTCACAAAGAAAAGCAAACATGACAACAATATTAAAATTGCAATTTCCTTTTAAGTGCAGCCAAAAGAACAAAGAAACAAGTTTCCAATAATACTCTTCAAATGGAAATCTTTTGGGTGAAAGTGAAGCACTCCAAATATGTTGAAAATGTCACAGCTACACTGTTACAATTACATTTATTATTTAGCATGTAGTAAATGTCAAAACATTATTAACATATGCTTTGTTACAAAAGTATTTCCAAAATCCAAAACACTTGTTTGTTCACCCAATTGGCTACAACCTCATTTATATATATATATATATATATATATATATATATATATGTGTGTGTGTGTGTGTGTGTGACAATGGTCCGGATGAATAAACAGAACACAACATGTTGTCAATAGAGCTTATGTTCTGTTTTTAAAAGTTCTCTTAAATTATGTGCTGGTTAAAGGGAATCTTCCTGTAACCTGTGCATACAGTAATTGCAGTAGACAGAAGCTTGGGATTGATCCATAGAACAGTTCAACTTGCTTTAAACTTCATGTAATTGGCTACCAATACCATCTAGCTACAGAAACATCTGCCCTTCTGAACCTCGTAGACAACAGGAAAGCATACAGTATCAAGAGCAACCCTATATGTCACATCCTTATTGATAAAAATCTTTGTGTAAATAAGTTATCACTTTCAATGCATTCTGTGTAGAGACATCACACCTTTGTGCATTAGATTCTTCAAAGGGTAAATGTCCTAAGTTGGTCTATCATTTATGATCTACTTGTTTGTTATCTATTCTCATAATGGTGACACGGATGCCATGAATTTTTAGCTGTTTATAGTTGTTGTGACTGTCCGGAAAAAAAAATGACAATGAGAAAATGATTACCTATAGGGCAACCACTGTAGATGCACTTTTGATGTTTACTGTTATTTTTTTTACACAGGTTTAATCTTGAGAAAAAAATGGGCCTTTGCATAACACTATTCCAAAAATACTTGTGTTGATAAGATGGGTTAACAATTGCTTGTACTTGCAAATGCAAAATAATATAAAAATTTATATAAAAAGTACAGTTTTACATGAAAGACAAAGAAAAAGTCAATAGCATAAAGGCATTGCTCTTTTGACCTACATCTTCTGTTCCTCTGAGTGTCTTTGTATGAATGCCAAACTAAGTATTTAACATTATAAATCCTTTTACATTCAAAAGCACAATAATGTGTGAAAGCTTTCTGCTCTGCTTCCACATTGCAACAAACAGATACTTAGCTAAATCATGTAATGGAATTATGTATCTACTATTAAACATATTACAGGTCACATTATTGTATCTAAATAATTTTTTCAGCCATTCATTACAAGCTTTTGTTTTTCTATAAACCAATTTTTTTTTTATTATGTGACCATCTCCATGTTGTCATCTCCGTCTCAATTGTGAATATTTGTAAACCACTTCCCTGTACCTTTATTTTACTAATTATACACTGCCTAATGTATAGCTGCTCCATAACAATAATTACACAGTTAAGTTATAAGCTTACCTTAATGGGTAATAGTGATGTCTGGTGCTGGAGGCAGGAGTACATTTCCCAGCATGCACGCAGTATGAATTAATCAGACAAGCTATGTTGTTTGATTCAGTGTTGTTATGTTTGTTTTTCCTTTAAATTATGTTTCATGTGATGTTAACCACATCTCTTTTCTTAAATAGAGTCTCACTCATAGTGGGTGTGTGTGGAGGTCCCAAATCACCTTAATCATTGTTTAGTGCAGAACTGGCTTTTTTATAAAGATGTTTGAGCAAAGAAGATATGCTAATATTTAGTCATAAAAATAGACACCTCATATGTGAGGGAGTGATAATCATTACTCTAATTCCACTTTTCATCTGTGTAGGTGTTCAATCTTCTTGTCACATATGTCCAAAATTTCTCGTAATATGCAACGAAGGTGCAAGTGTTTTGTGAAAATGTGTGTAATTAGCATTTTAAGTGCCTATGCCTAATTAATTCATTAAATATACCGCAAAAATTAGAAGTCAGTCACAGTCAATAGAGCATTTCTGTCAACCGCAGCCATTACTCTTGAGTTAAATTATATGAGTGGAAAACGTATTATGAATCAGCAAATAACCAAGCTAGGGAAATCTAAAGACTTTGTACTTATAAGCCTTTACTAACTGTTGTTATTACAAAATTAATAAAGAGGCACTCACTAAATAAAGAGGCAGTTTAATTGTAACATTAACTGTAGAGTATCTATCTATCTATCTATCTATCTATCTATCTATCTATCTATCTATCTATCTATCTATCTATCTATCTATCTATCTATCTATCTATCTATCTATCTATCTATCTATCTATCTATCTATCTATCTATCTATCTATCTATCTATCATATTTTGTATAGCTCTTACATCATGGCAGCAACTAAATGTAATCTATCTGAACATTTCCTCTTTCAGTTTTCTCTTTATTATCATGATGGGGAAAAAAGATCAAATTTTTGGACATAAATTACCTCCGTCGTACGCTCTCCTCCTTCACAGATAGGATGAAATGATTACCTCTTCCTGAAAATGCTGTCACATGCATTTTTGTATATGGTTGCCTAGAAACAAGGGGTGGCTCATCTTACCCTGCAGCTCATTTTACTTCTATCTCCTCCAGTCATTAATAGATCTTCTGTGTATGTGTGTGTTGAAATGGTATAATTAATGTTGCACTGCTTTTGTAAGTTTTGCACAATTGTGCTTTTACTTATAAGCTATAGCTCAAATTTGCTTTTTTTCAACCTGTGGGTAAAGAGCACAGTGTTGCACTCAAATTGTATCACAATGTCCATGCGTTTATAAATGGAATGCGAGTCAGACCAGTGATGTTAGGCATTTAAATAAAAAATCAGAAAAGGAAAAGAAAAACAAAATGGAGGACAGTTCTCCTTATCTCTTAGAGGACAGATCCTCACCTCGAAGCAAAAGTTTAGAAAGAAGGCAGGTGGAAAATAATTAGGAATCCCATGGTTACGTAGATGTTTACAACTAATGAAGTGTATCTTTCACAATCTGTCATCTGTCTCATGACCACTACCTGGTGACAAAATCAATACTGATGTGGTCAAACACTCTGTGGTCCTTGGATAGCTGCTCTCACCCCAATCTCTCCAAGTCATTATCTGTCTTTTGAGGGCATTTCTTGTGATTGCCTTTTTAAACTACTACCATATTGTCATTGTCCATTTGAGGCTGTAATGGGGGTTGTTCCCTTTGGTTTTCAGTTCTCAAGGCAGTTTGCTGTGGTAGTTTTTCCAGGAGACCTTATTTCAAGCAGTGCTCTTAAGCTAAACGTTTCCTTGTGTGCCACTTGAAAGCTCCTTTGAAAGGAATATGGAGTTTGGATAAAATGTACCAAAAAATGTATTTATTCTGCATGTTGCTATGAATGGGCTTCTAAAAATAACTGTAGAAACATTTTCTGTTCATTGCTTATCCCCTCTGTGTTATTTAGTTGTGTGTACGAGGCTGCAGTTTAAAGCTGAGATAAGCCCCAGATGTTGTAAGGATAGCCATCAAACCTATTTGATATGTCTCGATTGATTTATGGTTCATGATAAGTATCTTTTTTCAGGATGCAAAGGCTGAAGTGACAGGCCTGAATACTAACTCTTGGGAGCAAAATAACGAAAAACAAAACACCTGTCTGCTCTTTGAAAAGCTTCTTTAAGTTCTTTAAGTTAACTGAAATACTATTTCGAAAATTAATCATGTTATAAGCTAATTACCAATGCTAAATTTCTCCCTTTTGAAGTTGAACTTGATGTACTGTACTAAAATAGCTAAAACTATATCTGAAATAAAAATGAATGTACATATACTGTACAAAAAAAAAAAAAACTGAAACTTTGAAAATTGAATTTGGAAAGTATAAAAACAAAAACTAATTTAAAATATTAATAAAAATACATAATGGTGTATCAATGATATAAAAAAACAACACTGAACTCAATTGACTATGAGAGACTAGTTAAAATGTGTGATGCAAAGTTTATAGAGTGGTTATGTTACTATGAAATGAAAATGAAAATAAGAAAAAAAAGTTAAGGATCATTGTAATAGTTTTCAATATTTTATGAATCCTTTTTCATGTACAATAAAATGCGGCGTTTTTTTGTCCAAAGTGAAACTTTGGTTTGATAGCAGAATCAAGCAAGATCAACTGAAAAAGACTCAGCATGAAATAAATAATGGGATAAATTTGATACGCAGAAAATAAATCAATATCCATTTCCTTTTGCTTCTGACACATATAATTATTTCTTTCTTGTCTCTTTCTTTTCAGAGTCTTCTGTGACGTCCTTGAGGGAAGGCCTGTTTGAAATTGGCCTGTAATCATTTCAATCATATCAGTAAATTAATAAAATACAAGCAGCAATCTAGCTTCCTTTTAGCAAATATATTGAAATAACCCCACAGTGATAGAAAATGAAATAACATGTGGTGTATGATGTGAGAGACAGTTTTCATTTTGCACCAACTTGAAAGGGCGGTGGCGCGGAATTAATTCATGACTTCTTTGTCTTCAGGCTCTCTTATCAAACCCAGTCGGAATAAGGCCATTTCACACATATGCATGGAGAATTGAGAATTGTATGTAATTATTGCTTCGCGTTGGCATACTTTACAGTGCTAAAGATAAATTAAATGATAAGAATTTTGCATATAACCATGGTCATTTCCTTGTCTGCTGAATAAGTTAAAAACTGAATATGTATTTTGGTTGCATTAGCACAAACTACAAATGTTGACATGAAATTGATTCTTACTTTATTCTCAGTAGATAACTAACAACATCACACAGACATGCACTGACATGACTATATATATATATATATATATATATATATACACACACACACACACACACACACACACACATTGTATTTACTTTAAAAGCGGTATTCTAATTATCTGTTGTTCTGACAAAGTTTGTAACCATGAAAAGTTTCTAAGTATGTCTGACTAATCAAACACTCTACAGAAGGAACACAATGATGCTTTTTTATAGGTTAAAGGCATTTTTTATAACCGTAAGTTTGATCAAAGTGAGATGTACTAACATCAGCTTTTGAAATGTCAGTCTACAATTATTTGCCCCTAAGCACAATTTGTTCCATATTAAGCAATCTTTGTCTTTGTAGCTGTTCTTCCTTTCTGTCTGACTCATATGCAGTGCTTTGTTCCACACGGTTAAAAATACAGGCCGTTCCATGTTTGACGAGGAGCTGTAAGCAAACTCTCTGAACTCAGATCTGTAAGAAATGTCATTCGGCTCAAAACCCTTTGATGAAGCCATCACTGTCAACTTGTATTTTTACCTCAGTACTGTATCTTCTCAGGCACGCATGCTATTTGTGAAATACGCAGCTTCCTGCATCATCTGCCATTATAAAGCTTGATTAAAGAGCAGATGTCGAGAGAGATTTTTTTTTTTGCACTGCCAAACAGGTGTATTCAGATGGTGACAGCACAGCAGCATGGAAGTGCTGGATGAAATGGGCTATATGGAGACAAATGGAATGATCTTTTTTTCCTCATTCTATCTGTCTCCTGTTCATGTCTGTTTGGCTCATGGTGTGTCTGTTCTGATTGCTGACCTGCTGTCTATTGAACATCATGTGCAAAGACCACGTAGAGGGGGGCAGCCACATGTCAAATACAAATAAACAGTATATAGAATAGGGGAGAGTTGGGTAAGTTGGGCCACATCATGTATCCAGAAAACTGTGCACAGTTTGTATGTGACCATATACTCTATTTAGAAACAGCCTATGCAATTTTTTTTTTTATTGTCAGGGATTCATTTAATTGAAAGGGATAGTTCACCCAAATATTTAATACTGTCATTTACTGACCCTTATGTCATTCAAAACTTCTATGCCTTTCTTTCTTCTGTGGAACATAGATGATATTTTGAGAAAGTAAACATAAAATAAATGGATAAATAAAAATAAATATTATATAATAATAAATATGATAACACATAATAATACAAATAATATACAAATATAATAACAAATAAATTCAATTATTATTTTTTTCTACACAATAAAAGTCCATGGGACCTCATTGACTTTCACTATATCGATATTTTGAGAAAATCCTTAAAATATTTTTCAAAAGTTTATTTTTATTTTTTTGATGAAATTTCACAAGTATTTTTTTCTTACATGAAAAAAAATATTTTGAAGAATGTTGGTGCACTGTATTTTTTGTCAAATGTATTACTAAAACTCTAAAATAAATTAAGAATTCCAGTCCTACTACTTTAAAAAAAACTATATTTAATTAAATGTATTACTTGCTGATTCTTTGTATTTAAATGTGAAATTTATTAGCAAAATTTTCCAAAATATTTTATTTTATGTTCAGCAGAATAAATAAATGCATAGGGTGAGCAAATGATGACAGAATTTTCATTTTTGGGTGGAATATCCCTTTAAGTATGATGCTCAATTGCACTGAATATTATTAGTACAAATAAACACATTTATTTATGAATACAAAACATTTTAGTAACATTATTAATTTGCCTCATAGATTCCTTTTGCTGCTTTTTTTCTGTAGCTCTGCATGCTAACTTGACTGGCTGTTTAAATGAGGGGATACAAAAAGAGAGAGGACACCTCTCTCTCTACTCAATCTGTCTCCCTCACACATAAAGCCTCAATTTCCAGCTGTACATTTTTTTCATTACACTGGAATTGAAAGGAAGAGGGGGACTTTTCACTCCTCTCCCTGATGAGTTCATACATTTGAAGTGAGGCTTTGTCAGTTGAGAATTAGCACACTGCACATGCACTCTCTTAATGTTCCAGGAGGCAGGCTTCACATCAGAGTCTTTCAGAGAGAGGGTGAAATAGAAACTTTACACCCAGAGCTGTGTGTGTGTGTGTGTGTGTGTGTGTGAGAGAGAGAGAGAGAGAGAGAGAGAGAGAGAGAGAGAGAGAGAGAGAGAGAGAGAGAGAGAGAGAGAGAGAGAGAGAGAGAGAGAGAGAGAGAGAGAGAGAGAGAGAGAGAGAGAGAGAGAGAGAGAGAGAGAGAGAGAGAGAGAGAGAGAAGAGAGAGAGAGAGAAGAGAGAGATCTCAGTAGAAGCATATTAGCCACTCTTCCATTATGGCACAGTTTGTGCAGAGAATTGGATTGTAAGATAGAAAACACAGGTCTGAGGTGGAAGTGGTGTAAGAGTTTGTTTAAAATGAAAATACTTATTTTGGGAGGCCTTTGTATTACATGTAACCTTCCAAGTTATCCATTATGAGGTCCTTTATAATCTGCTAAACATTCAAACATTGCAGTGAATCTCATTTGTAGGCAAATAAAACCTTTTCTTAGAGTCTTGCCCTTGTCATTTATCTGCTTTTATCTGCAAAAGGGACACATGAAACCTTAAAGTGCACTTGGCGCTAGAGTCCTATGTATTCCTGTTGTTAATACTGATTGATAGTGACAGGGAGCAGGTGAAGGCTTTGTGAATCTGTTTGTTTAATACAAGTTCACAGTCTGACTTTTTTCTTTTCATTCAATTCACATGGGTTCTGCGCTCGGGTAAACTGCTTCAGGGGTTTGATGAATGCAAGTATCCACTTGGTTTGAAGATACCGACTATAAGAGGGGTTGACAAAAAGCATGTTGTTGCTGCTCTCATAAATGCACAATTCAAAAGAGGACTGATAAACGCAATAGAATGCAAGGACTTAGTACAAATGAGATGTAGCTGCTGATGTTGTTCTTCGTTGGTTTTAGGCAATGAATGTGACACTGTTTGGACTTATAGATTTAATTAGCTTTTAACGTGTACTCTTTCGTTCCTAATTAGATGTTCACCAAAAGTGCTTTAAAAGCAAAATGTCTTTCAGTCTGCAACATGTAGAAACAGTTAAAACTATTTTATAAAGATTTGGTTTGCCATAAATATAAGACAAATAAAAAAAAGAAAGATAATCAGAGCACTAAAGCATACATGTAGGTGGATAGAGAGGACCATTATAATAAATGAATATAGTGATCCAATAATATCAATAATATATTAATTTAAAGCGTGTATTTTTTATATTTTTTATTGATCAAGTCTGTCTTTGTTTATTGTTTGTAATCCAGAATTTTGGCATTCTGCTAATGGATTATCTTGCCTAGCATGCTGTATATGCAAAAAAAAAAAGTATAACCATAAATGACATTTTCAGTGTCTAGAAGAAGATAATTCAATAACATTATTTTCAGTATAGCATTTTTGGCTATAATCTGTATGAAACCACCATGAACCTTTGAATCTTTTATTTTCTATTAAATTATTTGTTCAAATATGTGTTGAAACGGCATTTAAGATACAGGGAGGCAACTTAAAGTTGTCCTAAACTTAAATATTTATAAAAGTTAAATAATAAAAAAGAGCTGTAGTGTTCTGAAACGAGAACACAATGTCTTAAATGCTTTAACCAAATGTAAATTCATGTTTCAGTTACACTTAATGATGACACATTTTCTAGGTTAAAGAAACATTGCTCAAACTACTAATAAAATAAATAAAAGCATTCATATAGTAATGTAAGCAAAGGTCCATTTATTGAAACCAAGCAATTTTTTTACATTGTTACTATAAGAACACAGTAACTATTTTCAGATTTCATTTATACTTTATTTTTGAACTGATGTTTATTATAATTATTTAATAGTCAACTCATTTTCGGATCATCAGTCAAGCTTGGTAAGCAGTGGTCACAGACTTTGTCTTCTCATTAACACCTTTATTTAGCTATTCATTCAGATCAGTTTGTGAATGTGAAATGAGAGGCGGTGTTTATAGCACGAACAACATAATAGGCCAATCATAGCATTATGCAGACATTGCCTCCTGTCATGTATTCTCAGTTACCCCCCACCAAACCCATGGTCCCCCTTTAGGGGGTCTGTTAAAACTCTATGAACTCCAGAGTTATTTTCCAAAGAGGCACTGCCTCCTTTGACTCCGAGGATAGGCCCCTGATTCTATGTGTAGCACTGAGGGTTAGGGGATTGAAGTGTTCTTAGTAAAGCCCCAAAAAGCCATGGGGGCTCAATAAGTGCTTACTTCCCTCTCAGACGTGGCAGCGCCGCAGTGCATGCTGATAGCAATAATGCGACAAACGAAATGAATGAATGCATAAATAAGGGGTAAGAGATAGATCCTTAGATGTGCGCAGTTAGACAGGTGTCACACTGAGCCTTGTGTCTTAGAAAGCTGTCCTCATTAGTCGGCTTCTTGGTCTAATTTAAATGCGAGTACTCTCAGAATGAAATGGCTCCCACAGAAGGACCATCTTGCTGAATTTTCAGAAAGTTTCTTACCCTTATGAAACTTGGTTCAGATAACAATTCTGCAAGGGACGCCAGGAGCACTCAGATAAGCTCAGTATGAGACCATTATGTATATATGAACACAGGGTTGGCTAATGTTTTGGTGACAGAGTTTTCCTCAGAGCCACTAAACAGCCCAGAGTCAGTGCACAAGATATTGTAAATGTACACATCCATTTGACAGCCTTTTTTCTGTACTGTAAGATTCTAAATGTCCCAGTAAAGAAACAGCCATTATGTTATAATACGAAATATGAATTCAAAACACTGACAGAGTTTTCACAACAAATCACCTGCAAAGGTTATCATCACTCTCCGAGGAAAGCATTGTTATTGAATCCTCAGCTACTCACGGCTGCTCTTCATATGTAAATCATCAAATTTTTATTTGATAAACCCCTTGAGATGCTTCTGTTTTCAAGGGGGTCTAAACAAAAATGAAAAAACATAACACAAAACAAACAACAACAACAATGTTACTATAAAGCAATCGCAAAACAGGAAAACAATTTCACCTATAAAAAGTGTTGGGGTAAATTATTCAAAGCTGGAGCCTTGTACCTTTTTTTCCTTTCTTAACTAATGAAAAAAAATTGCAGAATGTTATTGAGAAGAGTATAATATCAAATTCTGCTTTGGCTTAAAATAAATTGCCTAGTGAATGATCAATAAGGATGAGTATCATAAGAACATCCATAACAAATCTGAATTATTATAAGCTTAAGAAGCAAACGATTAGTTTTGGTTGTATTCTTTTATTTTAATATTTCAATTAAAAGAAAAAAAATTTGATCTACAATACACTGTTCCAAAATTTACCTTACGAAGTATACAATCAATATGAGGTTTAAAAGAAAGTTCGGCAATACACCCAAATTTTTATTTGATCCGCTCTATCTATCATATTACATATTATATTTAAATTATTAGAAAGCAATGATTTGATTGTACACTCTTGAAGTTAAAATCTATTAATTATTAAGTTTGAAACATAAATAACTTCAGTAGGCTATTGTTTAAAAATGCTGAGTTTTCTTCCCGGTCATGTAGTTTGCAGAGACGAATCACGTTACATATATAATGTTACAAATCAAGGCTGTATATTTGGTTTTAACAATTTTAGAGATATTTTAGAAATAAATCAAGCTATAGTGATGTATATTTGGTTTTAACAATTTTAGAGAAATTTTAGAAATGAATCAAGCTATAGTGATGCACAGTGTTTTCATCTTTACAGTGAAATAGCTGATACAGCTGAGCTCAGAGTTGTTCTTGTTTAGAAAGTAAGTTTAAATACTATTTGATTTCATAAAATTATTTGACAACTTATTTCTAAATAATTTACATTTCGTATTGATGTATGGTTTGTTATGATATGACATTTGGCCAAGAAACAACTACTTGAATATCTGGAATCTGAGGGTGCAAAAAAAAAAAAAAAAAAAACACATTCGAAAATCACATTTAAAGTTGTCCAAATAAGGTTCTTAGATTTTCTTAGCAATAGCATATTACATATAAATGCATATTACTAATCAAAAATTTAGTTTTGATATATTTACGGTAGGATATCTTCAAAATATCTTCATGGAACATGATCTTTTCTTAATATAATTGTATTAGTTTTAGTAGTCATGTCAAAGCAGTAACTAAATCAGCATACTATCATCTCAAAGCGTTACAATAATTAGATGTTTTGTTTCCAGTCAAGATTTGGAGAAACTTGTTCATGCCTTTATCACCAGCAGGGTGGATTATTGTAATAGTCTCCTCACCGGCCTTCCAAAGAAGACCATTAGACAGCTGCAGCTCATCCAGAACGCTGCTGCCAGGATTCTGACTAGAACCAGAAAATCTGAGCATATCACACCAGTCCTCAGGTCCTTACACTGGCTTCCAGTTACATTTAGGATTGATTTTAAAGTACTTTTACTCGTTTATAAGTCACTCAATGGTCTAGGACCTAAATATATTGCAGATATGCTCACTGAATATAAACCCAACAGACCACTCAGATCATTAGGATCGAGTCAGTTAGAAATACCAAGGGTTCACACAAAACAAGGGGAGTCCGCTTTTAGCTATTTTGCCGCCTGCAGTTGG
Organism: Ptychobarbus kaznakovi; assembly: GCA_027422405.1. Taxonomy (NCBI): domain Eukaryota; kingdom Metazoa; phylum Chordata; class Actinopteri; order Cypriniformes; family Cyprinidae; genus Ptychobarbus; species Ptychobarbus kaznakovi. The sequence goes on along the minus strand of CM049800.1, from coordinate 10,244,132 downwards.
AACCAGCTTCCAGAAGAGATCAGATGTGCTAAAACATTAGCCACATTTAAATCCAGACTAAAAACTCATCTTTTTAGCTGAATGAGCTCTGTGCTACATCCGAACTGATTGCACTATGTACAATAATGTTCTATTCTTAACTGTTTTAAATTAATTTAAAATCACTTTTTTATCATTTTGTTTTTATTGTTGTGACTGTTTATTGTTTTATTTTTTTATGTCTATTTCACTTCCTTTTATGTAAAGCACTTCGAATTGCCACTGTGTATGGAATGTGCTATATAAATAAACTTGCTTTGCCTTGCCTTGCTAAATATCCTAATGATTTATGGCATAAAAGAAAAGTAGATAATTTTGACCCAAACAATGTATTGTTGGCTATTGCTAAAAATATACCCGTGCAACTTATGACTGGTTTTGTGGTCCAGGGTCACATAAAATATTTATTTTATATTGTATAAATACAAGAATAATATTATTATTATTCATTATAATTGTATCATCATCATCACCATACATTGTTTTAACTCTTTCATTATGATATATGTATACCCTGAATTCAAGGGCTTGAAAATACATTTCTTGGGATATAGATCAATTATAAAAGTAAAGGTCCACATGTCACCGTTACAGTGCACACCATTGATGCTACGAGCATTTCTATTCATCTGCACTTGGTATTATGCTTGTTGAGGCTCTATAGTGCTTTATCTGTGACTCCCACACATGCCTCCATTTCTAATTTTCTGATAACAACAAGAGCAAGAACTCCTCCCCAGAATGACACAACTTGAAAAGCCAAATGTGCAATAACACTGAAAGCGTTTGCTTCTTTTTACAGCTGAAGAAAAAATCCATATACTGTATCAAAGAGAATTGAAATGAAACAATGAAAGGGTTTGTTAAACACTGCTAACTGAGCATCAACATAGCATCTGCTTTTGTCAAGGCCATTCTTTGCCATAATCTTCACTATACCTTTAGATTCAGTTCTTGCTAGCGAGCAGAAGCCAGTCCTGCCTTCCTTCCTCTTATCTACATATGCAGGCTATCCTGACAACCAGCCCCATCCACCCAGATTATCCCGACTATGGGTTAAAAAGGAACAGCCCTCAAAAGATTCCAATCTGTGTTTTTGCCCACTGCATAAAAATGTGCCATACAATGTCATGCGTGAATAGAAAATGATTAAGTGATCATAATTTAGATTTTAGTATTACAACTATGACTTGTGGAGATTTATGAGGAAAATTTATAAAATGTGGTCCTGCAGTGCTGAATAACGAGAAAACTGTTGACAATGAGTCTGGTCCTTATTTCAAATGCATGAGGCTCGGAGTGGATTTGACTAATTTAGCATTCAGATTGCAAATTACACATTGTTCACTTCAATTAGAGCTTTAAATCCCACTCACAGTAACACACTTGCTGTATAAATTATAGCCTAATATATCATTAGGTCTTTAGTACTCTCTCAGGACCCTGCCTGTTTCACTCATTTGCTGTATAGACGGGTTCCTTGTGTAGTAGTCATAAATGGAAGACCCTATGACTGAGGTCATAAATACGCTATGCAGCAGTATAAGGGTATTCATATATGTGCACAGAATTATTTCTTAGAATACACTTTGTGGCAAGTAACATTTTAGCCAGAGTATTGGCAGTTATTTTGTCTATTTAATTTTTATGTTAAACAAAGCCACAACATAATTAACCGCTGTGTGCTTGAACAAATCAATGGAGTGAATGATTCAATGAAGACAGTTCTTTGTTTCACTCCTGAATGAATCAGCTGGTGTGTTGCGCATCCAGAAATCAGTCTGAATGAATAAATAATGGTGTTCATGGGAAGACTAATTTTAAAAGTAAGTAAACAACTCATCCACTTAGATATTATCGTGTTTTCAAACAGTCAGACTTAAAATGAAAACATGATCTTTTAGTAAGCAATCCGTTAAATGGTGAAATGAAATAAACATCTCAGTGTCTGTGACCTTCATGATACCTGCAGCGTTTACAGACGTTGATGACGGATGATTTGAAAATAACTTGACATAAATTTAAAAAAGACATGTAATATGAAATGTGTTACTGCATTCTTGAAAAATGCACTAAAAGAAAAACTAAAAAGAAAAAACAGAAAATTAATTACTTTGTTATTGTAAAATACAAAATAGAAATGTGTTGCTTTTAGTGTTTTTGAAGTAATGTGCAGGTATGCTGTATATGTGTTTTATTTAATTCGTTTTTAATTTATTATCATTTGAACTGTTAAAAGGTTTATGTTTTTCATTTCTGTAGTGGAGGGAAATTATTAATCTTCTGAGATTTTTGAGTGTGTGGATGTTTTCCAACAAATATGCAGTGTTTGAAATTAATCTTCTTAGCTGGTTTGCCTCCTCACTTTGAAAGTTAATAAATGAGAGAGTTTGGCCATGCTGTAATCACCAACTGTCTCCACTATGATGAAGAGCTGGCAACATCTTCATTTAGCCATTTTTTAAATGCCGAACGGGCTACATTAATTAGAATTATGACTATTCTAATGAGGATTCATGAATAATATGTAGAATATAAAATGTGGCCATAAGTTCTCAATTAGTATAACTTCTCTCTCATTTTCCCTTGGAAATTTGTGAATTAAAACCTTTAAACTAGAGCATGTGTTGGTATAATGAACACGCCTACTTCTAAATATGTTTAATCACTGATAAACGTGTTGTGAACAGTGAGAAAATAAAGAAGATGAAGTTGAACAGAATTTAAATTAACCCGCTGAGGGCTGCGAAATGAACATAGCCACAATAATTATGACCACATGAAATGTACTTCACCCATTAAAAATAATTTATTTTCACAAGTAATACAATTCCTTCCTAACATGCTCCAGGAAATTGTCCTGCTCTTCATATCCTGTTGGCCAGTGGTTAAATTTGAAATGGAATGTAAACTAGGGCACTGATTAGTCCAAATATTGACTTCTGGTTGAAAACCCATTGTGTCCCGAGTTGACAACAATTCAAGCAACAACCGCAAGCGTGCCAGAGCATCAAGCTTCCAAATCCGTATTTACTTCAAAGGCAATATTGGACTTGTAGGATGAACTGACTATAAATAAAACATCTATGGTGCTAAAACAAACATTCCCTCTGCTTTTAAGGAAACATAAGAATCCCTCCAGCCATACGGCTCTGAAGATTGTGAATTATGTGAAGAAACAGGAGGGAGGTTATAGCTCATGCTTTGCGTACCACAGTCAAAGATCATTGATTGAGTCTGTTGAAGTTTGAATACCATGTATTGAAGTCGTCTTTTGCTCTGTGATGAGGTCCTGGAGGAGGCGGAATGTACAATTAAACAACAATACAGATTGGATTTGTTTAAAATACTTCACTGTCAAGGGGGCAGTAGAGAATTCTGAATAAGGGTTTCCATAGAAAATCCAGGGCTATTTTGAACACCTTTGCTAGGCGTAAATGACTGAAGTTCAATAACTGTAAAATAAATTACCAGAGGAAACATTGCACAGCTTGACTCCTTTTTACCCCCTGTTTTATCAATATTCCTCAATTGAAGGCACATCAAATGCTTTCCAGCAATTTGAATGTATGTGCTTGAGTTCCCCGATCCATCGATTGGACCAGGTAACTTTCTTTGTTATGTGTACGGCGCTTTAGAAACGCTAGAAGCTATTTCCAAAGATTTGATCCTGGGGCCACTCAGCAGTAAGGCGGCAAAGTTCCTGCCCTACACATTACACTAAAAGCAAAGCCATGTTTTTGAAGTCGTATAGCTAACCTCTCTACATAAATTGAATAATTTGCTCTCCTTGCTGTCCTGCCGCCAGACAGTTGATTATGACACGTGACCCCAAAGTAATAACTTCAAGAGGTATCTAGAGGTGACCTCTGAGAATTGCACGCACATGAACTTGTTTTGTCAGAGCGATCTGTTAATGATATGCACACTTGAATTTTTAATTTGGCTGCGAGAAAGAACATGACAAATGAGACATGCACTGGGATGCTCAAGGATAGCGTTGCCCGGATGCGAAAGCCAAGAGACATCTCATTGCATTTAATTAATTTCATTTTCACATGTTCATAATAACTTGTGGCTATGCCATGTCAGCTGTTTTCTAGATTTAACTTTGAGCTTTGTTTGGAGCAGAGGTACGGTTGACGTTGAGTGACCGAGTGAAGACAGTACTTGGGAAGAAGTCCTTTAAAATTCCATATTAGTCAGCGCCACAAGTCACAATTACTCTGAAGAGATAAAGTGTAAGTGACATTCAGATGGACATGAAGTTTCTGTTGATAGCATCTAAGCTTTTGATTGCCACCTTTCAACGTGTAACACAGATAAAAGTTATCTCCAACGTGAAGTATAATTAGTTAAATGGATATACAACCAATTGTTTTTTTGGTTTTCTTTGATGGAATATTCTGGGTTTAATACAAGTTAAGCTCAGTCAACAGCATTTATGGCAAAATGTTGATTGCCAGATTTGACATTGGCCTTCATTTCTTAAAAATATATTGCAATGAGGCAGATGGAAACTTGACCAATTTTTAGAGAATTTAAAATCAGAAATGTGAAACTTATATTACAAAAGTACTTACAATTGATTTTTTGTTAACATTGTGTATTATATGAGCTATATAATTGTGTTGTGTGGTCATGGTGATTGTTTTAAAACTGGATATAACTGTACACAGAAAAAATATTAGCAAGTGATTTTTTTCATACTAAAACATTACTTATCATATTGTTTATGTTTTGAGGAAATTATTTAGAATTGGTCCAATCACTTCTATTGTGCCTCACTGTAGTCAGTTTGTTTGTTTGTTTATTTTTAAAGCAGGAAATAAATTGTGATGGACTGTTATTGTAAACACAATGTAAAACACTGTTTTATTTAATTTTTTTCAGACCTTGATGGAATATTTTGAATTCAATACAATGCAAATTAAACAATCAACAGCACTGGTGGAAATTTTTTAATTACCACCTTTCTTTCTTTCTTTCTTTCTTTCTTTCTTTCTTTCTTTCTTTCTTTCTTTCTTTCTTTCTTTCTTTCTTTCTTTCTTTCTTTCTTTCTTTCTTTCTTTCTTTCTTTCTTTCTTTCTTTCTTTCTTTTTGGTGGGATTCCACTGGTAAAATTAGCATTACAAGGGTTAAATATTAAGTTATTGGGATCGCTTTAACCCACGGACATGAAAAACAACCCGCGGCAACAGTGTTAAAGTATCCCAATTCCGTGGGAAAACCGCAGACTTGGCAACACTGCTTTCTTTATAGTTTGTCCCTTGTTTTATTGTAAAATAAGCAAAAATCAAGGTTACACAGAGGCACTTGCAATATAAATTAATGGGGTACATTTTTGGAGGATTTAGAGGTGTGAAGCTTATTTTTAAAATAATTTTAATTTTTGATAACATTGTGTATATTTTAGCTTTTTACAGTCATTTTAGACATGGTGTTGTGTGGTCATTGTGACAAAGCTGTACAATTGGATATAACAGAAAAGTTAACCAGCATATTGTTTGTTTTGTGGCAATACTATAACAGTGATTAACACTTTTAAATTGGCCTCAATAACTTTCAATGCAAGCATCTCACTAACCTAGATTTTTGCCGGATGGAGTAACTCAATTGTGGTAGACTGTTATTGTACATGTGTACAGTCTGACCAATGTAAAGCACAGGTTTCCTTTCTTTGACAATGCTCCTGTCACATAATTCATAGGTGAGAACTGGCTTTTGTTGCTGCTATTTCAGCTAATTGGAATCACTTAGAGCTCTAGCATCCGATATTGTAAAGGTGGGTTATGAGTAAAATTATCTTGACAAATCTGAAGTAGGATCAAAAATGGCAGTCTGTCTCCAGATCAGGTTGCAACTCCCACTCCAGAAAAAGGAACTCTATCCGTACTGTTTATTTCAGGAGTGAGTAAACTATAGACATTAACACCAGCTGAGTCTGACTGCACCTGGGCCAACTGCAATTTTCCCAACTGATGGAAGGCCCCTTGGCCATCACCCTGAGCTAAGAAGTCTAATTAATGACATGCACAAATAAGATGCATGACTCATGAATATTAAATAGATCTAAATATATCAAGCATACTGTCTATGCAAGTTAATATCAAATAAAAAGGAGTGGTGCACTGTCTGGGCTAAATCCAGCAGGGGAAGGAAATGTTGTTATACAGTGTAAAAGTGAAATTTGAATATGGCGTAAAATAAAATATTTTAATCCTGGATGAAGGTTTAATTTGCATGATTGTACTGTGTAAACAGAACAATGAGAAACCCTTTTTCAAATATGCTTAAGTTAAACTGGATGATATTTATGTGTGGCCTTTAACAACATGTATATTTAATTTGCCTTTTTCAAATTGAAGATCAATTACATTTAGATTTGTGGCAATACACAGAGCTCCTTTTTAGCTGAACAAAAAGTAGTAAAACCGTCTAGGTTTTGGGAATAGAATATTTTTAGATGGTATTCTGTTGTTTTATGCCTGTCAGTAGTCCACTATGTGCAATAGTGAGGCATCTTCAATGAAATAAAGTTCCCTTTCTCTGTCTCTGATGCAACTGAATACAGCATTAAAGTACAGTCACATTGTCATCTGTTTTTAGCACTTGTCAGCCCCGCTGCTGACAAATAAACCCTTTTATCTTCATAAAAAACTGACTGGACTTCACAGAAGTTGTCACTTCATGTACACAGGACATGTCTTGTAATGATTCCATTTCATGTTAAGAAGACAAACATTCATTCATTTTAAAGCTTTCACTTTCTCATTAAGTACTGTGTGTATCCACATGATTCAATTCGCATTTTTCCGAATTACTGAATATCATACTAAATATTTATCTTAACCATAGTTCTACCACATTTGCAGGCATGCTTTCAGCTCTGCAAAAACATTGCAACCACATGCCATGGTGCATCATGCCATATACAGTATTTATCTGCACTCTCTCACACGCACACAGTAGGAAAGACAGAGCGATACAAGGTAAGAACATCATGATAACAGCAAGGTTTGCAAGAACTTTTTCACCTGACTGTCAGTATAACGCAGCGCACAGTCTGTCTGTAGACTCATGGGAGTATAGGCTCTGTGAGATTATGCTCTTTTAGAAGAGTGCTGTGTAGTGAAGCTGAACAGGCTCTCTCACTCTACTACATCCCTCTGTCTTATGACTGTTTCATCTTCCCATCCCCCTTACCCCATCACTAGCCTTTTTTCCTGACTTTAATCATCTAATTTTCCAAGGTATAAAAGTTGGTTGTAGGCTAATTTAAATCCCAAGTAATACTAGCGCTGCCTCATATTCAGGTCATAATAAATGGAATTGTTCAAGGTTGATTTTCAGGGTTTTCCTTTTTTTTCCAGGTTTAACATTTGTCCTAAATTTGTTCCTTTACAGCAAGATGTGAAACAGTGAACTTATATGAAACTGGTTAACCACAATCTCCAAAGCAAGTACTCTGTGAAAGAAGGTACCAGGGATTTTTGTACCATTCAAATACATTTGCATTTTTCTCCACTTCAAAACAATAAAGGATCTTTTTGGAAATTATGGTTCCATTAAAAAAAGTAATCATCTATGAAAGCTTTTAATTACACAAAAGGTTCTTTAGTGGAAAAGGTTTCCTTGAATATTTTTTTAATGTTCTTCACTTTACACTTACTTTGGTTGTTTTGGTCCAGACCATAAAAGGTAAATTATGCATTTAGTCCTGGATCGCTTAATGTTCACATTGTTATTTTTAACACAAACCCAAAGATACAAAACAAAAAGCAAAATGAAATGGTCACAACCTAATTGGACCGTTTTCATGGCTTATATCTTGCAAACTTACCGAACATCCGAGATTGCTGTGTGCTGGGCTAAATGTGCTTGAGAGTACATACATTTGTATTTTTGCCAGCTGACAACTCACAAAGAGCTTATAAAATGTGTAAAGGAGTCAAAACAGTTTCAATAATTCCTGCGTTGCACACACAAATCAATAGCTACTGTAAGAAGACGGAGGTTTCAAAGCCTGTACCAAACTTTAATGGGCATCACAGCTCCTATGACAAGAGGAACCAGGTATGCTTGAGCATTCTGTTCTTTCTTAGGGCCGCATCTTGTGCCATGACGTCCTATTTTTGTGTTCGACTGATGTCTTTGGTCCACATTGCATTCATGTTTCAGTCAGACAGCACTAGAGTATGTTTGAAAGCAGACTTGCCTTTCCCAGGGGTGTTTGCAGGGCACCAAGTTTCAAATGACAATGTTCGCACTTGTTTAAATGGACTAACACTAACATAGCAATCGTAGCAGAGTTCATTTTAATCGAACCAAACCTGTCAAGTCTAAAGATGCATATAAACAAAAGTGGTGCTTCTTTGGCTGCAAAAAGCCGTTCTGGAATCTATATTTTTAAGAATGTACTATGTCAGTATTGTATTTGTTTCTGGTAAATCTTTTAGTACTGGGTCAAGTTTTGTAGCTTTGTGGCACATTCACTCTCCAAAAGCACTGAGGGACAATTGAGGCCTAAATTAATGGGTCTATTTCCCTTTGACAGGACAGTTAGCTGTGAAATATGGAGGTAGACTGTTGTTGTCTCAAGTTTCTAGTCCTGTTGAAAATTGTTCAATCCAAATATTCTAGCCACTGACCTTATTATAAAGCTTCTCACAAGCACTATACAAACCAGTTGACATGAAATTTGAACAAGCCCACTGTTACTGTTAGACTTATTATATGCACATTGAATTTGCATTCATTTACATGTCTTTGTAAATATTTTATAGTATACCATCAGAAAACTCCCTCATTGGAATATATCACATCTTTATTGTATGAACAGAAAAACACGTTATAAATTAATAACAAAATATCTGCACACATTTAAAACTATACACATATGGTCCATAAAGAGTAAATCAAAACTTAGACATATAAGAGCATTTTTTATATACATAACCTTCATCATTTCCAGTCTGCTGTACACTTATGGAAAGGTTTTAAGACAATGCTGTGATCAGTTCCATCTAACATTTATTTACTCACTTGGCAGATCCTTTTATTCAAAGATACATACTGTGCATTCAAGGTAAACATTTTCTCTGTTGATGCATTTCCTGGAATTTTATCACATGACCTTGGTGTTTCCAGCACCATGATCTACCAGTTTAGGGGAAGTAGAATGTATAGCAAAATGCACTGTCATCCTCATATGAATAATTTATATATGCATAATAAAATATATTCTATCATTCTCATATATTGAAAACGTATATGTGCACTACATGAGACATTACTCAGACAGAAGGGTGCATTCAGCAACAATCTGATTGCAGCACAGAGCTATAAAAGAGACACAGGAAGTCCTTTGTTCTGTCAGCCATCGGGTTGGACAGTACATTCTCAGCTAAAAAGATGAACAATCTAATGTTTGTCCATATGTTGCTATTTTGTCTATTGATATTGCGTGTGCTTTTTTTTTTGCTTTACTTACTTATTTGGTTATTTGATATAGTAAATCCACCTTTGTGATTAGTTTGTCTCTGCACATCAATATCTAAATGTTAATTGAATTATAATGTATTCTTGCTCTAATAATTAACATGTCAGATGAGTTAATATATTAACACATTACTGAGGAAGCTGATGATTTATATTTTGTGTATCACTGAGCACGCTGATTGCAGCTTGGGAATATTGTTTTATTCTTGCTCAAAATGACATTTATTAACACATATTTTATGTATGTATTTATTTTTTTTTCATGATTTTTGTTGTTGTTGTTTTATTTTTTTATGTGCTAGTATGGACTATCGATGAGAATCTCACCCATGTCTTAGCCCAGTCGATTAAAATGCCTGAGATTCGACTGTCTAATAACTGGCTAGTCTTGTCAGGATTCTACCATGCAATTACGAGCAGAAACGCTTCTTGGCATCGCAATTATAAGTTTAATTACACTAGATAGCTATCAAGGAAGTCGCGGCATCAGGGAAAATCTTCCATCATCTGACATGGCCCCAGTAATGGAGGGGTGACTTAATGAATTCACTGTTTGTGGTGCCGGCCAATTTTGGGTTGTGACACCAAAATGCCTCATAAGCATTTTTGACCTGTCCTCCAATAGAAATAAAAGGGAGCGGAAAGTGGTGAGAAACAGTAAGGGAATTTGGTTAACACTGTCCAATTAACTTGGCAATTTGCCCTGAAGAAACTGCAGCAAAATAGAGGATTGATGTGTTCCATTGTTATTTAATATCTAAAGTGCTCTTTTAGACTAGTCATGTGAAACATTGAGAACAACTATGCTTTTCATTATAAACAATCATAATTCAAATTATCGATTATACGTTTTTATGATCTACACCATCAACGGAGAGTATCAAAAGAACAAAGTATAACAATGTATCATAAGATACTATGTGCTTATAATTCATAAAAAAAGTTTACATAATAAACATACATTGGTGAATATACTTAGTTACGCTGAATTTACTTACGTTGTATTGCAACTCAATTCACTAAGGGTATAATGTAACTTCTACTATACTACTAAAATCAAGTAAACACGATCATATTGTGAATTATTATTATTATAATTCATACTACTAATCTTTAATGTCACATAAACTTTCAGAAACATTTTATATTATTACTAATGTTGAAAACTGTTGTGCTGCTTAATATATTTGTGGAAACCATTATACATTTATTTTTTTTGGTCAAGATTCATTGGTGAATAAAAAGCCCATTCGGACAGCTTTTATTAGATTTTTTTTTTTATAGCAATATAAAGTCTTTATTGAAATACATATATCCATCCATCCATGCATACACACACACACACACACACACACACACACACACACACACACACACACACACACACACACACACACACACACACACACACACACACACACACACACACACACACACACACACACACACACACACACACACACACACACACACACACACACACACACACACACACATGCATACATACATACAATTTTGACTAACAACAATGTATAAGAACATCAGTAAAACGATTTATTCATTTATTCAGTATTTCTGGATGGTTTTCACATGCAGATTTTGTTACAGTCTGCAGTCTATAGTGCATTATATGTGTTTATATAGACAAAAACAAGAAAAGTGTGCCAGTGACTTAAAATACACAAATGCAGTGCTTTAACTAAGCAATTTTAGCATTGAAAATCACACAAAAAGACATGCACAAAATTTGCAACGGTTTAGTTTGTAGCGTTTTTTTTTATTATTAATATATTTCTATTGACTAGCACAGGCCTACCATAAGCCAAATACAATGAACTGGCCCTCATTTCCTTGTAACTGTTGGCCAGTGCCAAGCAGAAGCCTAGAAAGTGCAGAATGCATGGATTACAGTAAATATGACAGGATCATAAGAGCATGATGGACTTCTGCTTCAGGCCAGGAAGCAAATGGCCAGCTGAAGGCTTACATTTCAGTTCAACTGAAAGAATGTGAAGGCTATATTCTGCAAACATTAACTTTTTTCTTCACCTAACAGCACTTCAACACATTGTTTGGTCCCTTGCTTCCTCTCCACGGACAGACAATTGCGCACACACCCAGTCAACAGCTCCCGCTACCTTCTGTGTGTGTGTTCCTCTAATGAGCCTTAGCACCTCACCATCACCATGGTTACCAGCATGCATTCCACCCCCCTGCACACAGACACACACATGTATGTGCACACACACACACACACACACACACACACACACACACACACACACACACACACACACACACACACACACACACACACACACACACACACACACACACACACACACACACACACACACACACACACACACACACACACACACACACACACACACACACACACCCTTAAGCTCTAAGTAAGAGCCTGTATCCACAGCAGGACAAATCTACAGCAGCCTGCCTCTGGAGTCTCTCTTGACAATCTACTAACACTTACAGCAGGTAGCAACGGTTACTGTTATACAGCTAATACTTGCACATAGGCTATCAGTATAATTAAATAATAGTAATAATAATAATAATGCTTTTCTTGGATGAATACATACTTTCTGTATCCAAGATGAACAGAGTGTGTAGGGTTGTAAACTATACACTTGTGATTTGGTCTACTCATTACGCTATCCAAAATAGAATTAAAATGGAAGGTTTATTTATTTTATTATTATTATTTTTAAATTATTAGCTTCTGAGACATATATTATAAACAGTTACTGCTAAATTTGGTGGTCTTGGTCCATCTCCATATGTTTACACTCTGTTTCTGACTACATATACAAAATGTTTTAAATACTGTATTTTATTAAATAATGTATTTTATTGTTAGTAATTACTAAACATGAACACTCAAATGTGTGACCACCAATGTGTTTGTCATATTTCATGCACCAATTGATGCTAACCCATATGGAAATACAATATATGACACATACTGTCAAATACCATGTGTGATATCACCATATATGTTACCACAATGGCGATATATCATTTTTAAACATGCACATTCTCTGGGTAGATGAAGATATACATTAATAACATACAGTATATAAAATCCCTATAGTAAAATTTGTATAGGTACATATCTTAATATAACCTGATTTTTACATTATATTGTATGTAACAGTTATCTTCATGCATAATAATTGGTTTCATGCATACTTTTGGCCATTTAATATGTGCAACTATTATATTTGCATATGGGAAATTACATTTGGGTAACACTTTAGCATAGGGACCGATTTTTAGTGTTAACTAGTTGCTTATTAGCATGCCTATTATTAATATATTGGCTGGTTATTAGTACTTAAAGCATATTCTGCATGGCCATATTCTACATCCTACTATTTAGCAACTACCATACTAACTATTAATAAGCAGCAAATTAAGAGTTTATTGAGGCAAAAATAGTATTTAATGGTTTGCTAATAGCGAGAATTAGATCTTAAAATAAAGTGGGACCGAAATCAGTCCCAACTTTCATTCGCTATACACAATACTTGAAGTATTTTTTGTATTGAGATCTATTGTGACACGATATGTAAGAAACACACTTGTTTTTTGAGAAAACAATGCTTTTTTGTAATATAATGCCTTGTAGCCTTTCGAGGTTACTGTGTGAACTTGAAATAGTACTTTGCAAATGTATGAACATAAATGGAAATCAATTACCCTTAGTACAAGGGGTTGATAACAGTGAAGCATGGGGCAATCTCTGTGTTCCTACCACAATTTCCTTTTTTCCTCTCACTCTCCAATTTATTCTTTCATGAAGCATATTGATGTAACTGAAGGTCTTATTAAATCAGACAAGTTCATTTGTTTAAGTCATTTAAGCCCCACAGGTCCCTAATGGCTAATGATTTATAGCAGGAAAGAATTCGGCATTGGGGCACTTTCAGACCTGTTCGCCCTGTCGCTCTATGGAGGTGTCACATTACTTAGGAAATTAATGCAGGAGGAAGTCACTGTTTTTGGCTGGAGAATGAATCACTAACGAGACGGATGAGATGGAGAGAATGCTCTAGTTTTTATTCCACCACGCAGACGCTACGCTCCCCTCTGGAACGGTGGCTGGGGTGGAACGCTAGTTCACAAAGGCTACGGCCGAGAAATGTAGCATTTGTTCTAAACAAAGCGGGTTGTTAATGGGCAAGGTTCTCTTCATGCTACATGCATATAATACATCATACCTTTCATATCCTGGGGGCACAACACATTCTTTGTAGTATGGAGTGTTCCTGAGAGAATAGCTATGATGGCTTATTGTTCTGGCTTCGTTCAGGAGGTCAAGGTGATGTCAGATATTAGCCTTGATCACACCTTTTCTTACTTCCATTATGCTAAGCAGCTAAAATCCAATCTCTCACTCACATGTGCAATAAGAACCTCAGCGGGAACTGCTAGCTGCTAACCTAACAAACATCTATGCTTTCCTTAGAGACCGTGAGGAGCGCTTGCAATTTAAATTGCCACAGCATGTTGGTTTATCATCGACACCTCTTTGTGAATTCCTACATGCAATATAAAGAGATAAAAAATTAAAGAAGAAATTTTAATTTCATGTAATAAGCTACTCTATTACCCAGGTTCACTGGGAAAACATGGCTGTGGCGACAATTATGGAAAATGTTATTATATTGTTTCTTACACTTTTTGTGACACTTTCAAAATATGATTAACGTGGATCTTAAATAACGTGATCGTTTTATGACGTTGGTTATATGTATCACAGCTGTTAGGAAATGAACTGTCAGTAGAGTGAGCCTAAAAGTTTAATCATGCTTTATCACATTTAAAAATATTGAACCACCTACACTAAACCTAACCGATAGTGTTAACAAATTCAAATAAGATAAAAACACATCAAAGCATATTAAAGCAACCATGCCATTTTAGCTTGCTTCTACAAGTCTTTTTTTATGATTTAGTTATCTTTAACTAAAACTAAATCTAAAACCATAATAAAACATTTTCGTTACTTTAAACAAAAAAATATAATAATATTAATAATAATAACAATTATTATTGTTATTTAATATATATATATATATATATAAACAACCTTTTTATTACAGCTATTAGTCAATATAACATTTCTTATGTAGTTTATTATGTAGTTCTAAAGTAGTACTAAAATAAACTAACAAACAAAAGTAATTTATAAAAAATTATAAAAATGGTTAATTCATAAATAAATAAAAAAACAAATAAAATGTCAATCACACAACAAAATTAAAAACTGCTTAAAAAGACAATAAAATCAAATTCGGTTTTTAAAATGTATATTAAAGCAATAATTTCATTTTTTTTTTACAATTTTATATCAAATAATTGAATATATATTTGATATAGTACATATTCTCTTTTTAAGTTTAACATAAAGTTAACTCCAAAGTTTTTTTTTATTAAAGTTGAATCTAAAATATGAATATTATAGTTTTTACTACTTTTTATATATATATAAATATATAATTTATTATAGATTTAAATTTGATAGTTTTTGATATCAGTGATACTAATATAACAGTTTAATGGTACTTGTGTTTAATGGCCGTACATAACACTAGTTATGTGATGTAAACATCAAAGTGTATTATTATACAAATCAGGCATTATGATAAAGGTCGTAATATTGAATTGTGCAAAGAATTCTGGAAAAATAAGGCTTTATTAATTGATATGTAACCTGCCCCTATAATCATAATTTGTGTGAAAAGCAAAAAGTTGTTAGGGTTTTACTGCCACTAGTGTTCATTTTAGTTGGAAACAACAGGAATTTGCATGTATACATTTTTAGTTTTGCACAAATGTATGTAGTGGCATGTTTTTCAGTGAGCCAGGTTGAGAAGGTTGAGGTCTATTTGCCCTGAGCCGTTTCTTTGAAGGCAGATCCTTCACGTTCCTGTCACAAATCTCTGGTGTTTTAATATGAAAGGTGACATATTAGAAATGAGTGATTCTTGCAATGTGCTTATGTGGTGAACGATGGAGTGCAATCAGTCATTGTGAAGTGACGAAGTATGTAGCGGTGCTAATAGTGCAGCAGATGACAAAGCAAGCATTTTGATGGCTTGCTGTGAGGAGTTTATTCTTGAGTAAATATTGTGGGATTTAGAAGCGGCCTCATTATGTTGTATTATCTGATATATCACTATTGCTGCCATGGTTTTTTGTGCGTTTTCTCTCAGGGTGCGTTTCAGATGACAGCAATTTCTGCTCAGATGACAGTAATGTTTTCAGCTTGTTCACACTGATGAGAGGTAAATTAACAGTACTACATTGTGCTTGGTGGGGGATTTGAAGAATATAGAGGGGAAGTGATATTTCAAGGTAGCATATTTCAGGTGAAATTTCATTATTTTCATACCGCGGCATAGTGAAATTCAATTTATCGACGACACCCTTTCTCCAAATTCAAGCTCATAGGCAGGATCACAGATCTATAACTTCCCATAGTGCTCCATCATCAGAAACCTGAACGACATCTTTTAAATGAGGATTTGTGCAAGTGTGATTTCTCGACATCTCGGCGTCAGAGTCTCTCTGGAACTTGACCAGGGATCTGTGCGTTGGAAGGATATGAAAGTTTGATCAGATTGACTGGTTATGAAAACTGCATGATTCGATAACAGCAGGAGCTCTTTATTTCTTCCCTCCTTCTTTTTAGGTCTATTTCTTTCTCTTTTGAAAAAGGAAGCGTGATTTTGAATGTTCTATTCATGCACTCTGACATTGAGACATTTATATAAATCACACTTGCTCACACATCCAAAAGTCACATTCACGCGGGTGACTTATTCAAGGGGATTGCTTGCCACCTACCGTGTACTGACCCGTGTAACTGTAAGAGCTTGTCCAGCTGGCTGAGCTTTACACACAAACACCCATAGGCACACTAACATACACATAATTAATACAAACACACTGATTACAAAATCATTTTTCAGTTTAAGTTTTTAACAAAGCTCTAATGCTTTGTCCCATAGCTGAAAAAGGTTGATTATTCAATTGAATTACTGTACAACAAATCAATACATTTAAGGTTTTAAAAAAATAGTAATAAAATAAAATGCTGCATTTTAAATTATAGGCAATATATGTAAAATCCATAAAATCTATTTACTCATGTCAACAAGTATAATATTTTCTATTACCTTTTGCATTCGTAGATTAAAAAAAATCCAGATCGCTTTCTATATCTGCAAATTTTCCTTTAAAATTGCAGTAGTTCCCTTTGCATTGGTGAACTGAGAGGCATCTTCCACATGCTAACATCACAAGTCTCTCTCACACTCCGTCAACTTACACTGTGACTGAACAATCTGAACTACAATTTGGTGTTTAGTAATGCCATCTGTTCTACTTTGTGGAAACGTGGAAACCAGAGAGGGTGAAACTACTGTACGAAAGCCGAAGCAACAGTGCCACCTTTGGGCTTAAAGAGGATTTTAGTTAAGTGGAAGAAATTCCAGTAAATGTATTGTACACAGCTTGTTTCGAACAAAACTCTGTAATCTGTGTTGGTTGATGTATTTATTTATTTATTTAGTGACACTGTTGTCCTTGAAAACTTCTAAAATGTTTTCATAATCTCCTTAGAAACATTTAAATATAAACCGTTTTTACATAATTGTCTGATTTGTGTAAACCATCATATTAATATGAGAGCAGTGAGTTATTTAGCTTCCAAAAAATCCTTTAAAATGCTTAAAGTGTTAAATTATAAACTGAAAATAAATATCTGGCCAACTAATATATGTTGTGACTGGGTAAAAATGTAATCTTTACCTTTCGCAGTACATATTGCAGAATATTAATAATACATTTGCATATTTGTACTGTATTTCTGCAAAAAAAAATATTTTGGACGTGGTTTACATTTCATAGATTTAGTAGATACTTCTGAAACAATCAATATTCAGTGTCTACATTTTATTATTTTGTGTGTTTTTTATTTTTTATTTTTTATTTGTAATTATTAGACATTGATTTTAATGTTGCTAATCAGACTTTTAGGTATTGTGTATACGTTTTAAAAAATTCCTTTCCGCTCACTAGATTCATGTTCACTCAATCGATACAGATTTATTTTGTGAACTAAAGATGTCTAATCATCTCAGTATTATGAATGTATTATTATTAATCTTTTTGGTTAATTTGCACATTTTACATAATCATCATTTATTATTATTATTATTATCAGTTTGAATTTTTTATTATTATATATCAGGTCAAAAAAAATTCTGATTCCTTTTTATTTGCAATGCAATATTTGAAATAATCCATTTGTAATTTCATCTGTTAATCAGGAAAAATACGATTCTTTCTCTGTGGGCAGTATTTTGAGACTGGAAAGAAAATATCTCAGTACGATGGGACACTCTGAAGCCCCAGCGCGCACGAGAAAGGCAGAGACATTAACAGATTGTCGTGGCTGACCTGAGAGCATGAGATGCTCACAGTGATGACACCTGATGACACATAAAGAGAGCAGCCTAGAGCCTCTGACTGGAACCACTATGCCACTCCTGCAGATTGGATGAGGTAAGCTGAGACGAGGGTCCAATCTTCCCTGACCTCAGCAGCGGCCTTACTTTTGTGCCAAGAAATGGAAACTTAATTTACCTGAAGTAATTAGATGAACTCCCTTCAATAACACATATTACACTACACACAGACACAATCACTGCTGGATTTAGCCATGCTAGAGCACACACATTGATTTATGAATGTGTCAGATTAACATTCTGCAAAACTTGGCAAATTTTCTATAACCAAAAGACACTTACCATTTTTTAAAATGTTTTTATAAGAAGTATCTTATATTCTCACCAAAGCTGGATTTATTTTGATTGTGAAATATTATCACAATTTCAAATAACTGTTTTGTATTGAAATATATTTTAAAATGTGATTTATACCTCAGAGGGCAAAGCTGAATTTTCAGCAGTCTTAATTCCAGTCTTCATTGTCACATGGTCCTTCAGATTTAGTGCTCAAGAAAGAACAGGTCTGATATTTTTTATGGAAATTGTGACACAGTAGCTACCATTCAAAAGTTTAGGGTTAGACAAAATAAAAACTAATAATAATAATAATAAAAATCTGCTATGGCATATTACATTTGAACAAAATCAACTGTAAAGAAAAAATGTTACAAAATATGTATGATAATTCTAGTTCAAATAATTTCTAGTTCGTTTTTGAATATTTTTTAAATGTTTTTTTTTCAAATAATTGCTCTTTTGAACTTTCTATTCATCAAATACAAATGCATCACAGTTTATATTTTGAGCTGCTAAAACCTTTTCAATAATGTATAAAACAATGTATGAATAAAATTACATAAATTGTGCCTATATATCGGGCCTATTATATATACATATATATATATTGTAAATGGCAGCTCTCTTAAAAGGCAGATCTTTGCAAGAAAAGTTGCAAATGTAATTTATTGATTTTTTTTTTACTTGCTGATGTTTTGAACCGTGTCTGAAATTCTTCCATATTGTTCAGAAAGCATGGCATGCCATATGCTTCGACAAGTGCTGTTTTGACCATGCAAATGTGCTCCAACATTCACGGAGTGCTAAACGTCTTTTTTTTCCTATTATGTTTACTGTAGATCATCTGAGGAATGATCTGGCACATCTGGGCCCTAGCTGATCACCTACTGTATATCATCTATAGAATGTATCGGCCCAGCTGCTGAATATCACAGCTGTGAGGTCCTGCTGATAATGACTGGATAAACTATGGTCATCATTTCATTTCCAATTAAAGGAACAATTTTCAAAAGCTGCTTTACTGTTCAGTGTAATGAGGGGAAAGGTTTTGACATCATTATTAAATGTTCACGTTAAAGATTTGTGAGGCCATTTCTGGCATCTTTAATCTTCACTAGGCTTTATACTACAACAGTTTGTCCTCCATCAGTGTGTAGCTGTGTCTGTTTGTTATCTGTTTTCTTAGTTGCCCACCACGCACCAAAGCTCATAGCTCTTATTGAATAAATCGAAACACAGCCATCCTCTGCCAGATACAGTAACACCCACAGACACATTTTGTACACATTCAGCAATGTTTCTGCTGAAGCTCACACACACATCTCAAACTTCCTTATCTCACACATCCTGAATCTCACAGCTCTCTTGCCGTCAAGTGGCACCAGCTGACATTGTGGAGCATAATCACATTTCTCTCTCCAAATGTGACACCCAGGCATCTCCAGACGGGGCATCAACGTCACAGCCAGTCAGCAGGTTTGTGAAATATTTACTGCGGATGATGGTTCATGAAGAATACATGAGGACAGTGGAGCAGTGCTTTACGGCCTTGTTGCTGTGCGAACCCCTGCCAGGAAGGACTGCTGCTCGCTCGGCTGACAAAGTTTTCACAGGGATGCCTGGCATGAAGAGGTACGAGACAAATTGTACCATAATTCCAGGGATTTTTATTCAGTTATTCTAAAAGATAAGAAACTTTACTCATATATTTGCATGGGGAAAACATATTTTTCTTTTTTGTGTGTACTAAAACATTACATTGTCCAGATTTCAGATGCATTATGCTAGTTACATACAAACCACCACAGTCACCTCTGACCCTTAAAGACATTTTACACCAAGAACGATAACTATAACAATAATTATATTAGCGTCCTCACAATCCTCTCTTTATTTTAAATGTGTGTTGGTGCTTTAAATGCTCAGGCTTTTTAAAGTCAGGTGGATACTGAATAATGTTATTATTCATTAACTGAAAAAAGTTGTTACTTGATATGTTAGTTGATATGTTACTTCCCTATATATTCTCATAGAGTTAGAACTATTAGATTTTTTTATTTATATTTTTAACTTCATTATTATCGTTTTAGTTATCATTCTTGGTGTAAATGTGCTTTTACCCATAATAGTGTATGGTTGACCCCTTTATATTATTGTGTTTATTTATTTTTTTTTACATTATCTTCCATTGCCATAGACAAATGACTAATAATATATGTAATAGAAATATAATATATATAGAGTTCCTGTTCCTGTGGCTCAGTGGTAGAGCATTGTGTTAGCAGCGGAAAGGTTGTGGGTTCAATTCCCAGGGAACACATACAGATAATAAAAATGTATAGCCTGAATGCACTGTAAGTCGCTTTGCATAAAAGCGTCTGCTAAATGCATAAATGTAATATTATATACACACATTATACACACCTTACCTAAATTAAATGCAATTATAACAATGAAATGACTGTGTTCTGTTTCAATTTATTTTTTAAATGTAATTTATTTCTATGATGGCAAAGCTGATTCTTTTAGAAGCCATTACTTTAGTCTTCAGTGTCACATGCTCCTTCAGAGATCATTCTAATATGCTGATTTGATGCTCAATAAACATTTTTTTTTTATTAGAGATAAAAAACATTATAATATAAAAATATATAAACATTTTCTTGTCAGTGTTGAAATCAGTATTGCTGCTTAATATTTTTGTGGAAGCTGTGATATATTTTTCAGGATTCGTTACAGGTTCCAAATAAAATCGAAATGTAACATTATAAATCACTTTTCACTTTGTCACTTGTACATTTTCATTAAATTAAATGTCCTTACTGAAGTATTATTTTAACTGTCGTTGCATGAAAATAATTTTAATTCTAGATTATTGTCATGGAGAGACACAATAATCAGTTAAGAAAACTGAAAACATCCGTTCAGTAAGATGTCAAGTTTACCACTATGGAGAGATTTTCATTGGTCATGCTGTCATGGAACAAAATGCACTACAACTTTTTTTTTACACTTGTGCCATCACTTTCACAGGTTCCGTATTTTTCTCTTTCTCTCTGTCTCAAGGTCTCCAGGGTCGACCTTGTTTTCTATCATACAGAACATCATAGTTTGTTTAATCTTCTCTGAACCTTTCACATCAGAGGGCCCCTACAGGCAGCCTTTTTATTACACATCTAAAGACCTAGAAGGTCAGTGTGCATAAGCAATTAATTACATATGCTATCAATGCTAATAATAAACTCCTCAAAACAGCACTGCAGGACAAAGCTGACCTCACCTTATGGTTTGTTCAAGGGCACAGAGAGAGTTAACTGGCATTCTAAGAGATGAATGGGTTGACAAAATGCCTCAGCCAGGCCAAACAAACGCTACGCATCCTTCAACACATACAGGAAGAAGAATATAATAAATATATAACTTGCCAACTGTTGCTTGACTCCAGCTTGTCTGGTATTAAGTGTTAGGATATGGGAATCCAAAAGAAGGAAAGACAATGATAGACGTCCCACCTGTAATTAAAACTACTGTACAACTGCATATAGGTATATTTAATTGAGCCCTTTATAATTTGCCAATCTTGAATAAAATTTCTTCTGAAAAATAGACCATCATATCTCTATTTTTGATGTATTTTGTGTTAATTTTTTATGTTGCTTTAGTTTAGCTTTTTATATGAAGTACTGTGTAGATTGTTTTTTTAATGAATTATTTATGAAAATTATGAAAGGAAGTGATTCGTGAATATGTTTGCTTAAAATGGGGTGTTTTTTTATTTTAAATAAGTGAAATACATTTAATTTGTCAGATGTAGATACCACATAATTTACTATATATTGTAATTTTACTAAAATTATATATAATTATATAAAATTATATATAGCTAAAATTATATATAAATTGATTTTACATTTAAAGATTCCACATTTTTAATAAATGCATAATATGAATATTTTTCTGTTGCTCTCCTTTGATTTTTTTCGTGGGTTTCTAACAGTTGGAAACTCGTTAACTTGTCTAATGGGTTACTGAAAGATAGCTAACATGCTTTACATTTCCTGCTGTGTCTCAATCAGATGGATCTGCGAAATCAAATGAGGAACTTGACTGTTATTGGGCTTTGATGCACAGAAGCAAAACAAACGATTAAAAGAGAAACTTTGTGACTGACAGAAGTTAGATTCTTAAACTTGGACAAATGCAGTTCTTAGGACTTTTCCCACTCTTTCATTCGTTCACATATCAGGGAGAGTTTTACTTCAAAAATTATGACATTTCGGGAGGGACATCTTTTTAAGATGGAATGTAAAATTCGGGAAGATTAATAGATTCTGTACAAAGACACTGCAGACCAATCGATAGAGAGGTTTTGTCAAGTTAAAGTTTAGAAGCTGACAGACACTTTTACTTTATCAGTCTCTTTTCTGCATGTCCATAATCTCTCTTTATTCATATGTCTATCACAGAGTTTAAATATGTATTTTGTTATACCTAAATTAGACACATTACAGAACTTGATGTGTCTGCCTTAATTGTATAGTGTATTGTTCCTGTTCATATTAGCTTTATGCAGCCAGCATTCAAACTGTGAGAAAAATGTTGTTGTTATTACTCAACAGATGGTGTTTGTCAAACCCCCATGGCTGACTCAAGGGTAGTAATAGGGAGTTCATTCTTTTTGGTATTAACTGTGAATTTAGGTGTTGCTGGTCAACAAATGATCTCATGGCAAGCGGACAGATCCCACTGCATTCTTCTATTTCCTTGGAGAAGAATATGACCAAAGCTATATGATTAGACTTTAATGTGTGCTGTGTTTTCAGTTGCTGTTAAAAGGCTCCAGCAGACAGAAAGTCAATTGGTTAACAATTTAACAAGGGGAATATTTGCATGAGTGATTTGTAGATGTGGAATTCACATCTCCAGGCCAAGCACAGTGTAAACCTTTATTCAAGCAGCCTAGAGATAAATCAGACTCACTATAAAAGAGGTAAATAATATATAATAATAAAGGAGTGGAAATGGGATTCTTTACTGAAAGGGTAAATACATTCATCAGTGCTGTGTAGAGTAGCTCTACCATTTTGTACGGCCCTCTTGCATGACAAATGAAGGGTTTGTGTATAATAGAGCGAGCGTACTACAGCAAAGTTCAACCTCGATTATGAGCACCAGTTTTATCTACATCCCTCATACGCAAGCAGTTTATATATTGGTGGGCCAATCTGTGAAAACATAATTTATCAGGGACAATATAAGTTAATAATCGATTTTAACAAAGTAGTTTAGCTTCTTTAAAAAGCCTATCCGTTCACACTTGTCAACCGTTTTAGTGTCACTTACAGCAGAAGTGTCAAGATGTGTAGATAAATAAATGTTTTTGATACAGTATGTCAATGACAACAATTGTACTAAAAGTGGAAAAGTTTTTTTTTTCTCTGTGTTTTTTAAATTTTGGTGTAATTTTATTCAGACATCAACATTGTCAACACGATTCTTGTTCACATGGATAAAACCACTAAAAAGGCTGTATTATGCATGCCAGGACCAGTAGTTGACAATGACACTTTGTAAAGAATCTGTACACAATATTTTCTTGAACACATATTATGTATATGCATGATATAACCCTTTTCACCAATGCTCATTTTCATAGTTTACACAGAGATAATCACTGTACCATTTGCAAAAACTTGTATTTTAAAACCTGTTTTTTAAGTCAGCTTTTTCAGGCCCCCAACATGGCATTGTCATGTAAATAAACAGGCAAAATGCATAAAAAGTGTTCAGTCTTTAGTTGAAAACGGTCTCATAAACACCCTGTATAACTGAATCTGTTTTGTCGGTCCCATAGTGCCATCAAATGGAACTTATTGGAACCAAAAATATTTAAAGTTTCTGAAAGTTTCCTGAACAATTCCCCTTCTTTGATTGGTCAGACAAATGTGTATTCCCACCCCAAACTTACACCATTGGTTGAGATATTCAAAAGGTATATTTTTTGAATGAATGGGTTACATTTATTTGGTTATACTACACTTTTCATTCCATTGACTTCCATTAATCACATGCTAATGTGAGAGACTGTAAACGCAAGAACTTCAAGAAATCTCACATTTTGCTACGTTCCAAAGTTCAGTTTTGGTGAAATTCCAATCACGTGGAGATGTGTAGCCAATGGAGGACCAATACCTCTTACCTGAATTAAAATAACACAAGGTTTGCAGTGTTAGAGGGAAGTTGCATTGTATATAGGCTATACAATGCCACTTCCCTCTAACACTTTTTGCATTTTCAATTATTATTTGTTATCTATGTTAAAGCTGCCTTTTTATCAATTATGCAGCTAAATGTAATGTGATATCACAACCGTTAATGTGTCAAAAAAGATTCACATGCTCAAAGTGACTGCAACTTTAGTGATTCATTGAATCATTCTGTCCCTTGTCCTATAGAGCCTATATAAAAGATCACTACAAATCCTCAGCACAGACTAGCAAACTGTCTAGAATGTGCAAACAATATATACAATGTATAGTGAGCCATGATGTCAATAAAATGTATACGTAGATCAATTTATTTGCATTTGTTGCTAGCTAATGATAACATCAGTAACCATATGTAGCAGATTATAAACAGGTTTTATCAAAGGACAGGGGGCAATGACCTTTGAAACGGCTGTGATAATTTAAAACAGCATCACAGCAAATTATTTTATTTATTTCCCTTTCCTCAGACGTCTTGTTCTATTAACAGCCGTAATTGTTTTATCATTACTGCATCTTGTTGTTTAATGAACTGATCTAAATGTTAATGACATCCCTCAATAAATATTTAATCTGTCCACAGCACGCTCCTTCACCTTGCCAAGGCTCAAGGCAGGAGTCTTTTAACTTACCCTGTTTATATCTGCCGTGTTTTCTGCTTGTAATTGATTCTGCTGTATATTAATTAGTCCCATTAGCACAACGCAAGCATGTTTTGTTGATTACTGTGAGATTGGATATGAAGGAAAGCAATGCATTATCAACCTTAATGAAGCAACTTGAAAATTCATAAGTGTTGTTTATTTGAGTATGATGCTTGGAAATTATTATGGTGCTGTTATTGCAAGGTTATGAGATTGGACAAATTATTGTGCTACTTTTCTTTTGCCTTGTCCTTCTTTTTTATATTTCTGTGCCGTTGGGATATTTTCCAGTGTTACTGGGCTAGACGTTCACATTGTGTCTGTGTGGTCACCCTTGTCTTAATATAGTAACCTCTGATGAAGCTGCCCTATTTTACTTGGATTTACTTGGAGCTTCTCTCTTATTACTCTCCATGTCGTGACACCATGTCGCACTCTATTTGGCAAAATCATTACAGTAACATTGTGTGATAATGGTTAAAACTCCAAATGCTATTCCATATTATTGCTTCAAAATAGCTATAGCTGCAGTTTTTAGGTGACAAATTGATAAAAGCTCACACATGGATGGATAACTACATGAGCATATGAGAGGTGTTATGAGCTTTTTAAGGATTATTGTACCCTAAAGGAGCAGATTTCTAGTTTTTTTTAATCTCTCTCACTCTCTCTGTCGCTCCTCTTTCCCTTTCCTTTAATCTGACCGTATAAGCAATGTGGTGACATTTATAGAATCTTGAAATGTTATACATGTAAGACAAATGGGTCATTGCACAGCATTATAACCCCGACCCTTGGGTAAGGTTAATTAAAACAACTTTTAATTAACCTATTGCCATGGTTGAGTGCTTTTCTCTGTTATTAGCAACAGGGAAGTGGAAACAGCTAGTTTGTGGAGACATTTGACACCCAGATAAGAACCTGGATGCATATTTGGTTAATAAAGTTGAAAATCAGCATTTATTAGCAATTAGCAAATCAGATGCGGTGAATATTTCTTAAATTTATCATCAGACCATTACTTTAAAATGGATATTATTATATATACATACATGGCACCCAAATGTTATTGGGGAAAAAGGCTGCATTTATTTGATCAAAAAGACTGTAAGAAGAGTAAGAACATATTCTAATATGCTATATGCTGTGAAATATTTGGGATTGGTAAGATTTTTGAATGTTTTTGAATATCTCTTCTGCTCACAAAGGCTGCATTAATTTGATCAAAAATACAGTAAAATTTTAGAGTTTTCTATATTAATATATTGTAAAAATGTAATTGATTTTTATGCTGATTTTTTTTTCATCGTTACTCCAGTCTTCAGTGTCACATGATCCTTCAGAAATCATTCTAATATGTTGATTTGCTGCTCAAGAAACATTTCTAATGTTTAAAACACTTCTAATGTAATACTATTTCACAATTTTTGCTCTATTTTTGATCAAATAAAAGCCTTGGTAAGCAGAAGAGACATTAAAAAACAAACAAACAAAAAATAATGAAATAATTAAGTTTAAAAATAATCTCACATCACCTCATCAATTTTAAACCAATCCAATACAATCCTATCCTATCCAAAAAAAAAGACCTTCAAATAAACTTAGAAACTTACCATTAAATTGTTTGTGCAGGCATCCATGATGCTTCTGGCCCTTGCAATGGTCTTTTGGTTCCAAAACCAGTCATGTAATAAAAACGAGGTGAGATTATGTGATACAGGGCTCCAAGATTAACTATCATGTAATAGTGTCCCAGACAGTGCCCACTGCCATAAGCAAAAATTATTTCCCTTAATTTGACTCAACTGACTTAATTGCTAAGTCCTAACATTTGGGTGTTATAGTAAAAACTAAGGAAGATCACAAATGTAACATATTTGTATTGACACTTTGTATTTAAAGAATAACTAAACAAAATCAGAAACCCAAGCAATGACTTTGATAACGTACTGTATTTGATTTAATTCTGCTTAAAGAAATGTTTCCAGGAAACAATGATAATAAAATACTTTTCTGTATGTATGTTTTTTTTTGAGTTGCAAAATGTTTCCACTTGAGAATCTCTAGCAAGCTATATGAGCATGTGGATTTATGTTGATTCATTGATCTCAAAGCCCTCTGACACTTTCTAGAGTTGCCTGGTCTTGAGATATAGTCTCAGTGACCCCTTAAATCTGAACATGCATATTTAGAGACCTACAACACAGTTGCTCTGACCTCTCTCTCTCTCTCTCTCTCTCTCTCTATATATATATATATATATATATATCTTTTCTCTTCTACAACTTTGCAAAACACACACACACAAACACAGTTTTCAAAACAGTCGGTGATGGTGTTAGTAGGTAGTTACATGGTCACTGGTGGGTGATGCAAATTGTAAATATTTTTTATCATACATTTTAGAGTGTTAGCTACTGTTTTGTGTAGTAGCTGTATTATTGTTTTGTCTATTAATAATCTATAATTTTTTAATATTACAATATTTATCTTTTAACAGCAACATCTTTAACTAACATAACTTTGAACATGCCACTAAACTCGTATTAGCGATGCTTTAAATTCTTGAATGACGCATAATTACAGAATTGGAAGATGAAACACACGTCATCATTTCAGATAATCACCATTTGCCACACTTTGTTACATAATTGCTCGTTCATTTTAATGGATTTTGTATGTGTTGTTTCATTCAAATATGAATAATGTGCTTCTAGCAGCTAGTTAATTTAGTAAAATGGAATAAGAAAAAAAGCTTTTATTTTTCTTTCAGCTTGATTCAAGGACTGAGGATGACAATTACTGTGAAATTGTTTCTTTTCTAAAGCCATGAAAGGGTGTGATTATTGGACATGCAGGGAAGATTATTATTTTTTTTTTGTCCAGGTAGATATAATTGTCTGCAGTAAGAGGGTTGTATTCATAGTGGAAGTGGTTCATCCTTTCAAGAAAAAATAAAATAAAATACTTACTACATTTCTTTCTTTTTTATTTTATTAGCCTGCTTCTGCAAAATACATATACAAGAGTGATAATTATGGAGGATAAACACACACAATTTTTCTATTCTATTGCTGTGCAATGTCATCTCTAATCATGGTTACTGTTTTAGAAAACGTATTGATTTTCTGAACAATGACATTGTTGATTACCTCATCAGAGACTTCACTGGTGAACTCATTGGTCAGTCCATTGATGGAATAACAGGTATTTAAAAATTGAGCTATATGAAGCCTGTCAGTAAAATCTCTGGTGAGACCTTCAACGAGTTCAGCAAATTTATAATTACTTTTTTGTAACCATTGAATTGAACTGCGTCTGTATTCTGTAGATCTGTATAGACCTCAAACATTTAGATATTGAATATCTGACAGCTTCATTATTTTTATTGTCAAGGTTCAAATTGTTAATGAATTAACTGACTCACCCTCAGGCAAGATGTAGAATGTTTCTTTATTGTTTCTTAATTTAGCATTACATAATTTTTTCTTACCAATCGATCATCTGAAGTGAATGTGTGCCATCATAATGAGAGTCCAAACAGCTAATAAAAGCATCACAATAATCCACATGACTCTAATCCATCAACTAACATTGTGTGAAGTGAAAAACTCCATGTTTGTAATCAATGTATCATCAAGTAATGTTTTCCTTAAAATTGTTGCTTAAAGCTAAAATATAAGTCTATCCAAAATGTTGCTTTATCCCAGTAAAAAAGTCAGCAAGTCTGAATCAGGAGAGAAATATTCACAGATCAAGCAACTGTTTTTACAAGCAAAATCAGTTCTAAATAAATATGTCTGTGGACAAGTGATTGGACTTTTTCCATATTATTATTCTAAATATTAGAAAGTTATTATAGATTATGGACTTTTTTTTGTCCAGAAGCAATGACTTGAAGGTAAATTGGCTTGATGGATTAATTTATTACAAGCACACAGCTTTGATCAACAAGAATTGATCAACTGGAGTCATATTGTATTATTATGGTGATGTTTCTGTCAGCTGTTTGGACTCTCAATCTGACGGTACCCATTCGCTGCAGAGGATCTATTATAGAGCAAATTATGTAATGCTATTCCTCCAAATCTGTTCGGATGAAGAAACAATCTTGTTTGTACTATTTCTTTAAGCATCTCATAAATCTCCTCATGCTGTTATTAGATTTAAAATGATGATTACATTAATTATGGTCTCCTAAACATCGCCTTTATCATCATTTATTTTATTGAAGACGTTTAGAGCCATTAATATTATTTGATTTTCAGGAAGTGTATACATTTCAATGTTTATAATCTCAATTTATATCCTATATTAAAAGCTTGTCTAATCAATATTAAATTCAGTCACAGTGAATGTACAAGCACAAAACATTATGTTGAATAAGCAAGACAAAAGTTGCTTCTGTATTGTGTTTGATCAGTATGGCTTAATTTTTACTGTCATGACATAAAGCACA
The DNA here is from genome assembly GCA_027422405.1 of Ptychobarbus kaznakovi. Classification (NCBI taxonomy): domain Eukaryota; kingdom Metazoa; phylum Chordata; class Actinopteri; order Cypriniformes; family Cyprinidae; genus Ptychobarbus; species Ptychobarbus kaznakovi. The sequence goes on along the minus strand of CM049800.1, from coordinate 10,214,383 downwards.
AAGAAGATATTGTCAAGCTTCGTAGTGGACTACACACTTGTGTTTTGTGCCGTCTACACCAGAAAGGGTAATTATTTTTATGCTTTCATTGGTGAATTTAGAGAGAGATTCCAGCGAGCTAGCTAATTGAGTGAAACAGGAATGCTGTCCAATAATCCAATGCGGCAGTAGCAGCAGCAGCAGCCCACACATTTTCCAATTGTCTTATATCTAACAGTGAGCTATAGAGGTCGTAACAAGTTCTTTATAACAAGAGCCAGAGGACATAACTTCTTAAAGTTTCCTTCCCCCACAAAAGTACAGAGACAAATTAAGCTGTTGTCAAAAAAAAATGTCTGTGCTACTTATTTATAGCCCTACATGTAATAACAAAAGCACAATTAGAAGCATATATCATACTGTAGCGCCTTAAAAGTTCAGTTCTGAGTATCTGAGTTTACGGAGTATCCTTTGAATAGATATGACTAAATTATTAGCACTGCAGGGGAAACCAGCTACTGTAGCAATTAGCCAGTAGCTTCATTAGCACAGTTAGAATTCATGTGTTTAAACAAGCATGAGATACAATGAGCTGCTCTGTTTCTGTAATTAGCTATTTAAAATCATGAAATTGGCCTAAAGACTACATCTAACTGCAGCTATATGCAGTATAGCTAAAATTATTATCTTTGTGTGAGTGATAATAAAGCCAGAGGAAGAGATGTCTTTGAAAGTGAATCTCTAGAAATTTGCCTAGACATCCTCAGAGCTCCTTCACAGACTGGAGTGGTAGCAATTTAATAACTTTTTAGCCCATTTTTAACAACATTCCCACTAGAAATGGAAGAGTAGATTATTATATCTATAAATAATTTTGCATCTTGACAATGAGACGTTTTCTTAAAGGTCTTTGGAGACCCTGAGAATCATGATGGATGTTTTTTTGTATTTTAATTGATACAATTTTCAGTAAGTATACAATAATCTATAAGTCATGTTGCTGAGTGCTTTATTTACAAAGACTTAAAATAATTAGCTAGGTAGTCCATATGGCATGACAAAATATTAATAATACCCCCAATATTTGGTATAAAAAATATTGTAATAAAAAAAAAAAACGTTTTCCTTCTCACATAGTTTTTGGTATTTTCAAGGTTTAATGGTGCCTAATGACTTTTTATGTAAATATATTTTTTGTATTATTATTATTATTATTATTTTTGATATCAGGACAGTTTGAATCACCATGCCATGTTAGACTTTATGGGCATACAGTCCCCAAAAATAGTGTACTGTATGCATTTGCATTTAAACATTTTTTTGTTAATAATAAATTAAAAGATCTTGCAGGAAAATAAGCACTGCCATTAAAAACATAGGATAATAATTTTGAAAGCAATGTTTTCTGCCTAGGCAAGCACTACTACTACTAATAATAAGAAGAATGTGGTGAGAAGATGAGTGACGAGTGGTAGCAGTATGTTGTTGTTTAATGTGGAGCAAACTCAAAAAAGCAGAGCTGTCACTGCTTTGAATGTTGTCACTTGCCTGGACTGCTGCACATTGTCTTCTACAGTGAATAAGAATGACAAGCTTGTCTTGTCACAATTTAAAGATTCTGATTATAAGGCTTCATTTAATCTCTTATGACAAATTGTGTTCAAGGGCTCATCACCCTGCAGCAGCGTTCTTGACCTGTAGTAGACTAAGGAGCTTCACAACCACCTCCCTGCCTTCACTCGGGTGTTAAAACAATTATTCAAACCGCTGTTTAAATAAAGGGAGGGACTGATAGATTTATGAACCAGCTGAGGCCTGGTTGAGAGGAATAACGGATAAAAGGGATATATTGATGAATGCTATGTTGTTACACAAAGTAGATGGAACAATGAAAGATGAATCCATTACCTGGGTCAACCTGGGAAACCATTATATATATGTTTTAGGTAGTGCAACCTGTAAGTAGCATACACTCTTAAAAATAAAGGGCCCAAAAGTGTTTTTTTTTTTTTTGCAATGATGCTATAGAAGAAACATTTGGGCTTTCCCAAAGAACCTTTGAGTGAACAGAACTTAAAATAACTATTTTTGTCTTAGTGTAAATAACATTTTAATCATCCAAAGAACCCCTTTCTACTGTAAAGAACCAATGGAAAGGTTACATGGATGTTAAAGGTAGTACATAAACCACACACCAATAAAGGTCCTTTATTTTTAGGAATTTAATCCAGGTAATATAGGACAGAAGGAGAACCGAGGAGCAGAACAAACTAATTTGTTTGTTATGCCATTTAGTCTGTGAAGCACGGTTGATTGCAGCTGTTGTTGAAATGGGATCCAAAGATTTTCTATAAGACTCAACAATGCTCAGACTCAGGATTCCATCTGCATTGAGAAGCATATATTGAGGTCCATGTCTCTAACTTCATATCTGTCTATCTCAAGCACTTCACTGGTGTTAGAACAAGAAATCGAGAGATAACCACCACTTATTCCTCTGCAACCTGATAGGATTCATTTTTCATTGCTGTCCAACCCATTAAACAATTCTCAGAGCTCTAATAACATCCCATCAAATAACTGAATAAGGAAACAGTCCAGAAGTAGCTGCTACTTTAGAGGAACTACCTTTTGAGAAATAACTCAATATTATGTCTGAAACAAGTAACAGTTTAAAGACTCCAAATTTGTCTGCAGGACATGCAACGAGAGCACAGAACCAGCTGTGTTCGGCTTGTAAACCTACTAGTGCAGTGAGGCAGAAAGGTAAGTGATCCTTTTATGCCTTGCCAGGACGAGACTGGCTAAAACATACCTTTAGGACATGTGAAAAATGGGTTATATGCTTGAAAAAGTTTATTTACAAAAGAAAAATCAGACACAGTAAAAGTCTGACTACAGAAAAATATCATTATTTTGCTGAAACTGGCTATTCATCTTAGGAATGAGTAGTCATTACAGCATGTTTGAATGAACAGAATGAATATACCAAATGGTTGCCCGGCTGCAGAAATCAACAATTACCACAGTGCTAATAGTTTTAATACAATTGCAAAAAGCCTGACAGAGATGACAGCGCTTGCAATTTTTTTTAGCTTGTGTTTATACAAAGCTTCTAGACAACAATGACAACATAACATATCTCAAAAAAGATGGGCTCTTAACTGTCAGTAGTTTAAGTAAAGTGTTCAGCTCACATTTAATACAAACATCTAAACAAAGAAATCACATTTTGCATGACAAAATTACGTTACTAAGGACCCTTGAATATTTTGATTTAAAATATCATGGTAGCATTTGTGATGTTGTGTATTGAATTTAATTAATGCATATAATATACAATTTATTTATTTAAATAAATGCAAACTTAAACATAAAAGAAAAGAAAAGTAAATAAAAAATGAGGAAGATATTACCAGACATTTAATTTACCTAAAATAATGACACAGTGCTATACATTTTCTTTATGCAAAATATGTTTAATGTGTTTTCCTGCTGATTTTAAGCAGAAATATGACCTGGGCATTTCTTAAATTTTGTTGTAAGATTTACCCTAAGTGTCTGTGTGATTTAGGAAGGGTTAGGTTGGCGTCACACCAATTGCTTTGAATTTGGCTAAAACGCTCAATGTTGGTCTAATCTGAAATCACTTCCCTTATGCTCTTAGAGATACACACTCACAGACCAGTGGCCTTCCTCACAGGCAAGTTTTTTTTTTTTTGCAGAGCTCTCGATATGGTTGAATCATGCTTCATAATCCCTTTCAGCTACTGAACTCTGTTGCCCCCTGAAAGTGACTGTTGGCCTCTCTGAGGCTTTTCACAAGTTTGCTTGTTCGGGGAACTTTTTCTAGGAAACATTCAGGACATCTACTGTGATTTTCTAATATATGGATTTTCTCATATATTTTCTGGCTAGTAATCTGACAAGTAAGTCTTTAACTTTAGAAGTGTCCTTGTTAATTCCGGAAAACTGTTCCCCCATTTATCAGGCAAGGGAAAAACAAATGGAACAATACAAATTCCCAGAAATGTTCACTTTAAATAGTTTGCATAAACATGTTGCTACTAATGTGTACATTCAACAAACTTTGTCTGTGCCAAAAAAATAAGAAGATGTGTTTTCTGACATTGATTTGATTTGCTTTAGAAAACATGAAAATATAGGATTTTCATTTCATTTAGACAGGCTAGGGGTGAGCAATTTCTTGCATATAAAATTACTCATAAGCCAAACCAACCAACGAGAACATGAAACAATAATGATGATCCATAAAAAAAGAGCATAGGCACCAAAGCTGTTGTGGGTCCACTCGCCCGAATCTCTCCGTAACTGGCATAGATTTGTAGAAAATTAAAGTTGTTTGGCAAATAAACTAGGGACAGTTAGATGCATATTCCCAACATTTTATTATTTAAGATTTACGTTACACCTCAAATGACAAGGGAATTTATAGTAATGTTAAAATTAATTAGCCAGTTCACAGATTCATTCTCTTAAATTCTTGGGTATGCAGAGCATTCACAGCTCATATTGTCTGCACACCCCTGCTATATATATATATATATATATATATATATATATATATATATATATATATGCATAGTTTAGCATATGCATGAGCTGATGAGAATACTTTGTATTTCTGGCAGTCCAGAAGCGTGCCAGAAAGGCATCAGTTTCGTAATACCTCAAAAATGTTGCCATTATTCACATCGTCGCCATGCCTGAAGACGGATCATTGTTCATAGTGTGCAACACGCAGATGTCAGAGCAGCTCTGTCGGAGTCCATCAAAGTGAAGGGCGAACATCTTCAAGCTTTCTGATCATAGAAGACAAGCCTGGCAGGGGATATCCCTCATACCATCATCCGCACAAAGAGGATGATAGTGAAGTGTGAAAGACAGAATTTTTGCTCTTTTTATTTTGAAGAGACTATAAAGGAATCATTTGGTGGAATTGGGTTCGTCAACATGTTTTCTGTGACAGGTGGAACAAAGGAAGGGAGAGAGCAATCATTTGTGTAAAAATAAAGTGTTAGGCCTTGTTTATCAGTGATTATATGCTACAGTTGACGTAATTCAACTTTTCAGCATTTTTGCATTCTCCTGCTGTAATTGGTAAATTAGCATACTTTAGTCAGAGCTAGAGTTTTTGAAAGCCATTTGTGATAATTCTCAAGATGTTCACTACTATGGGAAGCCTATGTGATGGCTATTCTGTAAAACAGGGTTTCTCAGCCAGTTGTTCCTAAACCCTTAGAGGCTTGTGATGGAACTGCAGGGGGTTTGTGAGATTCTGATAAGCCATCTGTACACTGTCGAGTCAAAGCAGCTCTGCGCCAGCTCCAAAAACTGCAAACTCTTCTGCTGCACAAAAGGCACTCTAAAATACTGTATGCCAACTCATATTTGACAAGCCACTTTCCTGAGTGTCAGAGGTGTCTCTGATGCGCCTTTGGCTCTGTCTAAAAGGAAATGCCACATCAGAGCCACGTTGAACTTTGCCATTGTCGTGAAAATCATACATCTTGTTTTCTTTTGGCTGAATGATAGTGTAATGCCAATGCCAAATTAAAAATAAATAATTTTACTGTATATAAATTAAAATAACATTAAAATTATATAAGCATACAGTGTTATTTAAAATATTAATTTATATCAATACAAATAAAATAAAGTGATCATGCAAGGCTGTAAAATGCATTATATTTATTGAACCGTTAACATTACTTACAATCTCAAGAGGCAGTCCAAGTAAGGCATGTGGGTTCAGTTGAGCAAAAATGTTGGGAACCCCTGCTGTAAAAGGTCATCCACATGTAATATATCCCCTTGAGGTGCTGTTGGCTGAAAAAAAAGCCCATGATAGATTTCATAACCTTCAGATAATGCTCTCACACTGCTATGGGAATAGTGCCATCCTGAGGAGTTGAGAGTAGATGAGAAATGGAGATAAAAATAAAGAAAATATTTTAATGGACATATAAATAACTGTCTTAGGGCTTTTTCTGTCCTAAAAACAAATATAAAAATATATGCATGTTTTAAAATGTAAATGTATGTATGTATGTATATATATATATATATATATATATATAGTTTTTTTGAAGATTGCAAGGGATTTTACTGTTCAGGGTGAGATCACACACCATACATTATACGTACTTTTGTAATCGGTATACCGATCATTGCCAGCTGTATTTGAGAAATATGGCTTTGACTCGTGATGTTGTTTGTGGTCCTGGAGTCTTTTGTGGCCTTTTCAATTGGTTCTGTTTGAAGGAGCATTTTTAATCCCCTTTATTTTTACAACATATCTTTTAATCTTCAAATCATTGTATGATGCATTTCTTCTGAGGCCAAGTTGCTAACATTTAGCTATTGACATTCACCCTCACTCACTCACTTTCCTATATGCAGAATAACAAAGCAGTCACCACAAACCCGAATAGTTCTAGTTCCCACTGCATTTTTCTTAAACCTGTTTAATTCTATCTCTCTCTATGCTTTCGTGGCCACATGGGACAGTCCTTCCTGTGATTATTCAGCAATTAGTTGGCGGTCTTCATCGTCCATGCAGTGCTGAGCTAGAGACATTTGCCTTATAGCCTCTTCTTCATGTTCTCAGTAGGTTTCTGGTAATTATTTTTGAGTCTTCGTTCGGTAGAGGAAAAAAAAGAGGTGCACTCAAATATGTAGCTTCCAGGAAAACACAAGTACTAAAAGGAAACTGAGCTTCACATTTAAAATAGCTGATAACAACTACTATACCTACTATAGGTAGGTAATTAATCAAATTATTTTTTTCATTAATATTAAATATCATATTAATATTAAGTAGTGTGAATTAATTTAATGAGGAACAGGGATTTAAAACTGTGTTTTTCACAGTTGATGGATATTATGCGGCATGTCTTGTGATGAGATAAGGCCTGGTTGGATCTTCTCAGCCTTTGTACATTGAGGGGAGTTTGGCAGAACAGGTTTTGTCCTTCTCAACTCTTGATGCAGGGACAGACAGAGGTATTACTTTCTGGGCTGTGAAGCATACGGTCCCAAGGAACCATCCTGAGTCACAACAGAGAACTTTTGGATCTTTCAGTAATTGCTAACTTCCCATTGTGTTTATCCAAAAAGCTGTGCTTCCATGCTGCAGACCATGATAAACACAAAGCACTCTGAACTGGCAGAAAACTATTCCCTGCAATGCCATGTACACACACATTATCAAAATGAATTCCCTGGCACTATAAGTAACCATTGTACCCAAATTAGTTGAATTGTAGTAAACTGTTAAAATAGATGGAATGCAGTGATATCATGGGATGTGTAAACATATCCATCAAATGAATGAGACAAATTAAACAACAGAGTGCCTTCTCATTGATAAAAGACTTGGCAAAAGCCGGGCTAAAACACATCAAATGACATATGAGTGTCATTTCATTTTTTGACAATGCCAAGCATTGTCAACAACACCAAATGTCATTTTATGATGTGCCTAAAAGGTACACACCTGCCCAAACCTAAATGAAACAACGTCAGGATTTTCAGACCAGAATTATGATCTAGGGACACAAAAATGTAACCATAACTTTCTACTCTAAATTAGACATATCATTGTCCTACTTGAATGAAATGTTTAAGAAAAAAATAATTAATTGTGTAAGAGTTATTACATTTGTCCATTACAGCATATGCTTGGCACCATGGATGTTTTTTTGATGTTGTCAAAAGTCACATACAAAAATTGCTTTAGCAGAATTTAGTCCAGAATTTAGCAGAAAAAAAGTAAAATATTAATAATAATAATTAGTTAATATATTTTTTTTAATCAAATGCATTAAATTGATCAAAAGTGACAGTAAATACACACACGCACGCACACACACACACATCACACAGCCACATATTAGGTCACACCTGTTCACACTCACACACACTCACACAACACATACACACACACACACACACACACACCACACACACACACACACACACATCACCAGCCACTTTATTAGGTACACCTGTTCAATTTCTTGGTAACACAAATTGCTAATCAGCCAATAACATGGCAGCAACTCAATGCATTTAGGCATCTAGATGTGGTGAAGACCACTACTAAAGTTCAAACCGAGTATCAGAATGGGAAGAAAAGGGTTTTTAAGGATTTAATGTGGAATGGTTGTTGGTGCCAGACAGGCTGGTCTGAGTATTTCAAAAAGTGCTAATCTACTGGGATTTTCACGCACAACCATCTCTAGGGTTTACAGAGAATGGTTCGAAAAAGAGAAAATATCCAGTGAACGGCAGTTGTGTGGACGAAAATGCCTTGTTGAGGTCAGCAGTGGTGGAAAGAGTATTGAAAAAAACATACTCAAGTAAAAGTACCATTACCTTCAAAAAATGTAGTGTGAGTAGAGTAAAAGTACTTGTCCAAAAAACTACCCATTTAAAAGTATTCATGAGTATTGGATAGTGAGTACTGAGCTGTGGATTCTACACCGTTATAATAAACGCTGTACACTGCAATTTTTTTATTTAAAAAGCATTGTACATTCTGTAATTCACAATTTCTTGTTTGTCATAAAGAATATCTATCATCCAGCAGTTTTAATTTTGACTGTCAACTCTTTTTAATACATCACAACGGAACAGAAACAGTATTCAGTTGAAGAAAAGATGAAAGTTATTCTCAGTACAATCATCCCCATTTAAATCATAAAGTTTGAAAAAATTGATTTAAAAGCATGTGTAAGGCCACTGAGACAGCATGCTGTTGTTGCACATGTAGTGCCCCCTACCTTTCTAAACTAGAAATTGGTAAAAAGCAGCTCCAGGTTCATAATATAAATGCTTTGTGAATGTTGGATTAAAGCCCTCCTCTCTCTCTACACTAAACTATATCCCTTGCTGTAAGTGTATAAACTCTACTTGAATAAGATACACTTATCCAAATACAACACTACTCATAAATAAATACAGATATTACATTTAATGAAATAGAAATATGAAGTTATGAAAATAAAACAAAATACTTAGATGTTCAAGTATATGACTTATGAAATTACAAATTTACTAAACCCAATAAACACTCGACAAAACTGTACACTTATGGCAGTGCACAATGTTACAAATATACAAAATAAAACTTTAGTTATGTTCAAAGATTACAGCGTTCATAAATGAACGGATACCTCAAATTTCACTCTGTAGAAATATACTTAAAACAGAGTTATTAACACAATGACCCTTTAATCAGGGCCCATAATCAACACATATCAGCACACACACACAATCACACACACACACACACACACACACAGTACTCACACCCCCCTCGTTGCAGGCCTGTGTCGTGGCTTGAGCGCGTTGAGGCCTTAAAAACTGAAACTGGCCGCTTCACTCAAATGAGCAAACACACACACAAAAAAAAAAAACACGGTACCTCCACCACGGTACGGTACCTCTGTCAATCGGTATCTGTACGAGCCAAGACATGTTGATCCTCTGAGAAAACCACGATCGTCCCTCGTAGCCGGAGGAACACCCAACGCGTTCGGTGGCTGGGTGCGCTATCCGGATGATGGCCATCTTTTTTTCCCTCGAAGACCGAAAACTCGGGTGATTTCGGGTAAACTCGGAAAACTCAGTTTTCAGGTAATCAACGGATCAGTTCACAGTCTGCGGAAGAACGACAGAAACAGCAGCGAACTGTGTGAATGTTTCCACACGCATTTCAGTTGCAAAAGATAAAAAATGGCT